>CAEGAE010075008.1:0-32526 GCA_903067095.1 Girardinus metallicus
TGTGCTCTATCTTCCTGGTTTTAGTGAGAACGCGAGCAGCAGCGTTCTGGATCAGCTGCAGCTGTTTGATTGATTTGCTAGTCAGACCTGTGAAGACGCTGTTGCAGTAATCGATGCGACTAAAGATAAACGCATGAAGAGTAGTTGTCTTGTGATCAGAAGGTTGTAGGTTCAATTCCAGCTTCCTCCTGCCTCATGTCGATGTGCCCTTGGGCAAGGCACTTAAGCCCAAATTGCCTACCGATCTGCGTATTAGTGTATGAATGTGTGAACGTTTGTGACGGCGAATGGGTGAATGTGACTCTAGTGTAAAGCGCTTTGAGTGATCAAAAATGATCGGAAAAAGCGCTATATAAGTTCAGTCCATTTACTATTTACAGCATAGAATTGCGAAAAAAGCAACAGAAAACCTTTATGCTCTCCTGAAGAACACTCATTTCTTTAAGACGCGGAACAATATCACTTGACACTTGAATTTCTTGACCTAAAACCTTTGCTTCAGGTTTACCCATCAATCAGAGGGGACACATCTTTTTCTTCTTTGTTAAACGCCTCCAGTACGTTCCGCTTCGGTACATGTTAGCTCTCTTTGTCATCTTCACAGACCCCCTTTTTTTGTAAGTTCATTCATGCTCTGTGTTTTGCAGTCAGCACCCAGTTGGATATTTTTCTTGCAGAAAGGCATGTGATGGTGGGATGGGGAGGCTGGAACACTGAAGTGAATTAAGGCTCCTGAGAGAAAATAAGGCCATGGGAGTGAAGCTGAAATCCTGAGGATATGAAGGAGTGAAATAAGAAAACATTAGTCTTCCTCTCTGTGTTTCTTATGACATTAGATGCTTTATCCGTTGCAAATTACAACGTTAATTGCTGTTTGGGGTAAAGAGGAAACTGAATTTGCAGAAACGTAGAAGAAACTGTTGATGACCAGGAAAACAAACTCTGAAATCATGGGACAGTAGTAGCGTCGCTCCTCTTAAAACCCGCTGGCAAGGAGCTTTCTCTCAGTGATACCCGTCTGTTTCCTCTTCCTGTTTTGGCCTGCGTGCGGCAGAGGCCGGCGGAGGGTCACACGGTTGGTTTGAATCCACAAATGGAAGGGTAGTAGGAGGAGGGAAAGAAAGAGGCGTGAGAGCACCACAACAGAGGTTTGTGTGTTAGTAACGCGGTCACGTCCGGATGGAATGAGAGAACAGAGATGGAAGCAAAGTCTGGTGTGAGGAAGAAAATAGTTTGTAGAAGTGTTTAATTACAGGGATGACAGGCGGAGGAATAAACTTCGTAACTAAGCTAAGCGATTGTGACATGAGACCAACAATACTTCGGCTTTAATTAGCTATAAATTCAATTAAAGACTTCCAAACTTTCTACTGGAAGTCTTAATTCTCTACAAATGTTCCTTTGGGAGGGATGGAGGTCAGACTTTAGCCCCACAGACTTTTAAACATGACACAATGGCATCTATAACATCTACAGATTGCCCAGATTCCTGGGACTTCCATAGACTGTTGGATTTAAGTCTAAGGTGGTCATTAGTGTCTGTTGAACCTGGTTTCAACTTTTTATATTATAGAGTTCCAAACTGTTTTGATATTGGTTGTAGCAAGATGTCTTCACTGGGAGCTTGTTGGGAAAGTAATAGCTACATCCTGTTGAACGCCAATTATGTCACAGCAATGTGACCAAAGCTGTCCAAATTCTCCTTCCAGTGTGTCCTCCTTTTTCCCCAGATGTGAAGGACTGGTCATAGTCCACCTTATCCTAAGACTTTATTGCAAGCCCAACAGAAGGTTTGTGTTGTTGTACCAGTGGCAGATGAAGTGGGAGACTGTTTGCGCAGGGTCTGAGGGAAAGGACTGTACCCTTCCCAAAACCAAGAAATCCTCAGAGTGGAGGAAGCTAACAAGCTATTCATATGGGCACTGATCATTTGGCCAATGGTTTGTCAGATCAACTGATCTAGAATGTGTCAGAATCTATTGTTTGCAATGCTGTTACACAACTAATGCAGAATTCAAAAGTAGACTCTGTTTTTCACGGTCTTCGTGTGAAAATGCAAGTGCAGCAGAATTTGTGTAGCAGGCAGACTCGACCAATGAAAATTTGCCAAAAGGCGATGGAATCACATTTGTTCTGGCATAGTAAACGCTCCCATAAGCTGTGTTATCAGAGGCATGAGATGTTAAAATTTCAAAGTCAAAACCTCCAGTTCGGAGGGGAGGACTCTTCTTTTTTTTTAAGATGTGTGGTCATGGTAGCTTCTAACCTGTATTTCCTGTTTATTACAGCCATGCGTGGCGTCAGTATCTGACAAAATTATGCTCTTTGTAGCCTGGTTGACTCGCTTCATACCAGTAAATGGAAGCATGCCTAACTGGCTTTTCCTTTTACGACATTTTAATAGTTTAGACAAAAGTTGCATGACAATTGGATGGAAACACGGATTTGTTATACAGCAAAACTTTGAACTGGTGTTATTTGAAGTGGATAAACAAACTTAGGCTGAAGATTAAGGTTTTACAACTGGGTTTGTGTTAATAATCCAACTAAAATTTTTTTAATCAAATAATGAAATTATGACTTATAGTTAAAACGGTGGACAAAACTGGTAAAAAAAAATATTTTTCACCATTAAAGATCAAGCATGTAATTTCACTTAAGGAATAATTTATTGCTAATATTTAAGACTAAAGATTTTTGATTTTACATAAATCCAAGCCACTCCCCCAAAAGAGGGCGTGGTCTTGGCGTAAGGGCTGAACTTGATGAATCAATCTGTGGAAACTCAAGGCAGATGTTTATTTGTGTCACAACTACCAAGTCTGTGAAGACAATTATTAAAATAAAAAATTTTCAATTTAACAATGGAACAGCTAACATCACTGTCAGCCAAAAATAAGTTTCCTCAAACAAAGAAGTCATGATGAGCGTCACATGACCCGAGGCCTACAAAAGACAGCTTTTCTTTGTTTCTGCTTCCAGTTGGACAAAGGTTACCAGAGAGGAAGTTTTATTTTAGCCTCCAGTTGACTTCATAATGGGTGTGTCTCTGGGTTTCCTCATCATACGCGAGTATCCGCAGCTCGCCTAACAATACCTTACTTATGACATTCACCACAAAGCATCAGAGAAGAATCTGATTTTTCTTTAAGCAGAAAGTGGTTAAAATTAAGTAATTGCGCCTCATTCCTTTTCAACCTCCTAATGTGTTCATCTTCGTACAATCCGGAAGGTTAAGCCTGACTGTGTGATTCACTGTGTGAATTCCTGTCTTTTCTGCAGGCTCTTCTCCCTCCCTGTCATCCAAGAAGCCGCGAAGCAGAGGCCTGTTCTCTGGCCTGTTCTGCTGCCTCTGCCGGGACCACCCTGAACCCCCACCCGTCAACAACAACGCCCCTCTCTTAGTGGAGGAGAATGGGACGGTCTCCAAGGTGTGCTTACTTCCTCCTTGGTTGAATCAGAGAGGAAAGTGTTGGGTTTGCAGTCAACGTGTGTGTTTCTGTCCAGATCAAGCCACTGCTGCCTCCAGTCAAGTCAAAAGACGCTGGGAAGATCTGTGTGGTGATAGACCTGGACGAGACGTTAGTTCACAGCTCTTTTAAGGTAAGTCACAGGGGAATTATGGGTACAACAAAAATGTGACAATAAGAAGGACTCTAGGGAAGAAATTGTTGCTGTCCATCAATGTGGGAATGGTTGTAAGAACAAAATATACCAAGTCCGTGGAAAGCATTTAACTTTTGCCTGTCTTCCCGGAAGTAGACCTCCTAGTAAATCCACCCAAGGTCTGATGGTGCTGAGCTCAGACCAGGTTAAAGGTCAGACAGCAGGTGGAAGCCTTCAGTTGAATAAACAAGTTGGACGTGAGACTTCTATTCCACTTTAGGAAAAAAACTAAATCTAACATGTCAGCAGAAATGCATCATGTCAACTGCATTGTTCCTGCTTACTATGGAAAAGTCTGGAATTTGATTCAAGTGCTTTTTTTATATATCTGGATAACTGGAATAGGAATATTGAAAAATATTTGCTTTTGTAAACTTCTGTCTCTTCCCCTTTCTTTCTTCCTTATTTGTCTCCTTCTATGTGTCCTTCTTTCCTTCCCCATGTTGTATTTTCTATGGTTTTCATTCATTCATTTTGTTCCTTCCTTTCTTACTCCTTCTTTTCTTCCTTCCTTTGTTTATTCCTTTTTTGTTCCTTCCTTCCTGCCCATCTCTTGAAATATTCAGTCTTCTATTTTAGAGTGTTCCTATAACCACGGTGAAGTTTTCTATTTGCTTTTTTGTAATATAACAATCTTTGGAAATGTGAATCTGGAAAAGTAAACATGGAGAACGTGTAGGAACACAGTGGGGACTTCTACTGCAGCTCCAGGACCAGGGCTGAGTTTACTGAAGTCGAAAATGTTTTTTTTCATATGTGAAGAAAATGCCTTAAAGAAACCAGAGACCAGCTCAGTTTCTCTCTGTTCCTGACTGTCAGTGAATTTCCATCGACTGACCAGCTGGTTCCTAAAAACCAGATCAACACCGTTCCATGCAAATATTTATACAAAGTCTTTTTCTTTCTCCAAAAGGCAATGCTACAGTCTTTACAGAGACGCTGGATGTTTAATTACTAACGTCTCCCTGTCTGTCCCTTTCGCCAGCCTGTGAACAACGCAGATTTCATCATTCCCGTGGAAATAGATGGAACTGTACACCAGGTAACACCGCTCTGTCGTCTCCCCACGTCTCTGATTGGCTGAGTCTGCAGGTGTCGTCTGAGTTCAAGTGACTGACGGAGCGGGATGACGTGCCTTATGGCTCTGGGCCTGATTCAAGTAATCCAGGATAGGTTTGTTCAGACAAGCACAGCCTGTTCCGGATGACTTGGTTCAGGAGCACCGGCCTCAGACGCCAATACCGCCGCCTTCAGGAGAACCTCACCGGCTCACATATACTGTCTGACTGTCATCTATGCACATACCTTGATATTCAGCTTCAGATGCAAGTCTGACGTTGCCCTCAGCTTCATTTTGCATTCAGACATATTTGACGCTGTGGGCTGGAATCTGCAGAAACATGTTGCCTTTCAGAGAAAATTCGGCCGATTTGAGGATTCCTGTGTTTTCCAGGTGTATGTCCTGAAGCGGCCGCATGTCGACGAGTTCCTGAAGAGGATGGGAGAACTCTTCGAGTGTGTCCTGTTCACTGCCAGTTTAGCAAAGGTAACTGCTATAGCAGGATCTGTCCATGTCTGTTCAGTAGGTAATCCATAGTGGAAAAGCCTGACCTTTGACCGTGCTTGCAGTAAATAAAAACATGTCAAAGGAGACGCTGTTAGGCGGTTGAACATTTGAAATAATTTTGTCAAGCAGGAACAGGAAATATTTCTAAACGTTTGCAGGCAGAGGTGATGCAATACGGTGTAGTGACATATTTCTAATCTGTGAAGAAATACAAAGTGATTTGCAATGTTTTGAGTTTTCTTTCCACAGAATTTTGAGTTAACCTTTGACTATGATAAGCTAATGTACAAAAAACTGCAGGGAGAAAGGATCTCCTGTAGCAGTCAGTGTTACAATATATAATAAGAGGCCTCTATATGTCTGTCATGACATGCTAACAGCTATTCCAGCCTAACATGTCATGCTAATTCTCCTCATTTGCTTTGCCACACCTTTTTAAATCTGTCTGCTCGTACGGTTGAAGAGATGTTGGAGTAGGGGATGTGATGCTCATCTGTTAAGATTTCTGCTTTGGATTTTCATCTCATTCTTCTTTACAGTTTTGAAAAATCATTTGTTCATGCAAACTTTTCTTGGCCAAACATCTTTGGAAAATAATTATTCTCTTCTGCAGAGATTTAGCATCTGCTACAAATGTTTTCCATTTTGATGTAAGAGAGTGGGAATAGCTGAACATCGACCTTTGCTCATATCTTTATGCCTTAGCGTTGTAAAATTCACTTTGGACAATTAACTTCCACTTTGACATATTAAATTACACATTTGACTGTGGGAGAACTTACTCGGTTATATATTTAGTTTTATTGATGACACTTTTCTGAGATCATTGCCTGCTGCTCTGACACAGGCTCATACCAACACACACCAAGCGTCCTTAAACGGGCCCTGTAAATCTGACCGCGTCTTTCTGTCAGTACGCAGACCCCGTCTCTGACCTCCTGGACAAGTGGGGCGCGTTCCGCTGCCGCCTCTTTAGGGAGTCGTGCGTTTTCCACCGAGGTAATTACGTGAAGGACCTCAGTCGTCTGGGTCGTGATCTCAACAAAGTCATTATCGTGGACAACTCCCCCGCCTCCTACATCTTCCATCCCGACAACGCAGTGAGTGCACACACAGCCCTCCCTGTTTTTTGGACGTTTAATCCTGTTTTTCTATGACAGCTGGATATTAGTCATTGCATTGAGTGACGTTAAATATTCTCCATCTTGTCTCTGTGAAGGTTCCTGTTGCTTCTTGGTTCGACGACATGTCCGACACCGAGCTGCTGGACCTCATCCCATTCTTCGAGAGGCTGAGCAAAGTGGACAACGTCTACACAGTCCTCAAGCAACAAGGGACTCCGAGCTAACGGCGTTGAGGCCTTCATCTCAGCTCCGAACAAAACGCCGTAGAAACAAAACAGAAAGAGAGAAAAAAGCCGAACACACCAGCGAGGCTGGAGCTCCAGCTTTCACTGCCCACCAGAACACACCGCTGCTCCACAGCTGACAGAGCCTTCACCCTCCCAGTATACAACCAGCTTCCTGACCGGCGCTGCCATCTCCTGGTCAAACACAGACAGGATGAATGAATATTTAATGACATTTCCACAGTGTAGCCACGAATCCTCCGGATTCCACCTGGGTACTGGACGCTGATTTCTCCATGGGATGCTCCTTTAAACTGATTTGAAAGGAATTTTTTGAAAGGTTTACATGAAAGCACACGCGTTCCATCCAAGCAATGCAGATCGTTCACGTCTTCTAAGCGTGTTGGACCAGCGTTCATTTGACCCTCGTTTTTAGCGCTGTTTTGGAGTCATCAAGGCAGTGTTATAAAATAATCTCGTTCAAATTAATTACAGTCATAGCTGTAAGAGTTTAAAATATTAAAACATTAGTGATTGGACAGCACTTTACTGTTTGATGTGTAGTCTATAGTGCAAACTGATGATTTTTGTGCACAAACTTTGTTTAGAAAATAGCATAAAAGTCCAAATTTGATATGTAATTCCCCACCACTTTATGCTTTTAAACAGGCTAGATTTGTTCTGATTGAACCGGAGAAAGAGCAGCTCTCATTGGTTGTCGAGTTGAAAAATGCCATGACCAGTTGAGTTCAGAGGACCAGAACTCTCTTCCAAGCCCAACCCCTGGAAACCAGTCACTGTTAATGGTGCATCACAACTGTGTCGGATTTGTTCCTTGCTTTAAAGCCACGCACAAATCGTGAACTTTTTTTTCTTTTTTTTTTCTTCTTTTTAACTTGGGTTTAACAGACTGTATTTAAGTTCTGTTGTAGTGAAACAGTAGGCTTGAGATATTTACTTCCCTAAGCGGTACTTGTAGCCTGGAGGCAAGTTTGTGACTGTTAGAAGATGCTTGTTTGGGGAGCGTAAAGCCATCTGTTGAAATAAATTGTTTGGTTCAGTCCAGATATAAGGGATAAATCCACCTTGAAGCCGTTCAACACTATTGGTTCTGTTACTTGGCTGAAGTTCTTCATCTTCTGGACATGAATGGATGTATTATTAACTCTGTAATGTAGCGCAGCCATGTTAACATTCTTTCAATTTGAAATATAATCACAGAAAATAACATCATCCACTCCTTAAGATTTTTTTTTTATATATATATATTATTGAGCGTTGCTAAAGGCATTGTGGGAAGTGTAGGAAATCACTATGTACACAATTCCTGACAAGGTAGAGCTGATTTGAGGCTGGAATGTGTACCGTTTTTCCAATCTCGGC
This sequence comes from Girardinus metallicus, assembly GCA_903067095.1. Classification (NCBI taxonomy): domain Eukaryota; kingdom Metazoa; phylum Chordata; class Actinopteri; order Cyprinodontiformes; family Poeciliidae; genus Girardinus; species Girardinus metallicus. Next base: position 7,965 of record CAEGAE010075008.1, read on the forward strand.
TTCTTGGAGATCATTTTCCTGGTCTGTTGAGATGAAGAGCAACACAGTCTCCAACAATCCGCTGTTCCACGTTTGCGATGACAATGGCCTGTATTGACACTGATGAATGAAAACGGTGGGTTAGACTATGAGCCTGGGTCGCAGGCTTTGGATGGGGCAGGGAGATTAAGAGCTATTGAATTATTTTTATATGTAAAAAAAAACAAAAAAAACTTCTCAATCGAGTTAGCTTGTTGTTTTTGAATACTTGCTTATTTTTATTTCTTATTTCACCAAGGAGTGGTCATCTGATACAATATTTATAGTGTGTTTTCCAATCAGCTCTGTTTTCTATGCAAGACTTGGTTGGATAAGTCATATATTGGTAGAATATGGATCAGAACCGCCCACAGATAACTGAAAATATTGTACCTTACTGTTTTAGGCACATAACAGGGTAACTGTTTTAAAATGTGTTTTCCATGTACAGTAAAATGAATATGTGGAATATTCATTTTACTGTACATATGTGTTAGATTCAGAAATGACGCTATTTTCAATTCATTGGCAAAGTATTTATAGGAACATGAAGTTGTTTAGTCATCTGATTACATTTATGAGTATTGCGTCACTATGGGGCCCATTTGCTGATACTGTACTTCTTACACATTAATAGATATGTATATGTTGTTTTGCACAGTAATAAAGCAAACAAATTTCATTAATATATGGAATATTCATTTTACTGTACTCATGATTCAATAGATGTAACCTAATATTTGACTTTTGTTGTTTTCTCATACCAAATAATGTATGACTGTATGTAATATTGCCATCTTTTTCTCTCTCTTTCCCATAAATGCTAATTGCAAGATGGTCCAAGTGCTACTTTGTAAAGCATCTTCTGTTCAAGAGGATCAGAGTAATGTGTTTTAAAATGGAATTCTGACAAACAGTTTTCCAGCCTGAAATTTTAGCTTTTTCAGTCAACTTTTCTTTCAATCTCTAAATACAAATATATACTGAAAATCAACCAGACGTCTACAGTTGTTGGGATTTATTGTCTGCATTGTCCAAACACAAGTAAAAACTACAGTTCTGGATCGCACCGTTCTGCACAATACAAACAAAAAGCAATATGATGGCTAAAATTTCCAATAAAGAACATTTTAGCCATTTGAACCAAATGTTTCATCAGTGAAACATTTGGTTCATTGATGGTAGTTTTAGAAATGGCAATTCTAACAATATTGTTTAAAATAAGGCTGAACATTTGGACAATCTTGAAACTAAATTCCCTATGTTTCTACGCCTACGCTGTGTAACATAACTTTAAAACACACGCGCACACACGCACACACACATATATATATTTATATATATATATATATGTGTGTGTGTATAGTGAGGAACGTATTTTTATATCTCCTAAAATGACAAAATTACTTGTTCTAATGATATAACGTTCGTGAATTTATGTCTTTGCTATAGCAGTTATTCTTCTGCCTAAGGGACGTGAGGAGTTACAGAAGCAGTGGTCAGAAAGGCAAACCATCACTAAAAATAGTTTTCAAACGTAATATAGTGAATATAAATGGTTCAGATACGGATCTTGGAAGGCTGACTATTAACTTTCGGTGAAATTCTGTTCAAAAAGAGAAGTTCTGGCTTCAAGCAGTCTGGGCTTTCTCCCCTTGACTAGGATTGTTTCCGGTCAATTTTTGACAGGGCCACTCAGCGAACAGAAGGAGGAGGTTGTCGACCATGACGTTGATTTTCTGCGCCGTGTTAGAATGTACTTTTAGCAACAGCAGCGACGGAAGTGAACGAAGCTGTTTAGTCCATTTTGGCCATGCCTCCAAATACTGCATTGATATTAACATTTGCCTCCTTCGGATGTTTGTTTACAGCTGGTAAGCTTCTTGGCGCCGAATTGGCGCGTGCCTGGGTCACGTTAGCGATTGGGTAAAATTTCAAACCTCAACACATTTCTTATTTGCAGAGACGAGCAAAAAGCCCACAACCTCTGCAGGAAGGAAGGTGTAGTACAAGGGGCTCGTTTTTACCAGGCTAGGATCTTGGAAACCAGTAAATGTTTTTTGTTTGCTTTAACCCTTTCATGCATGAATTATGCATGAAAGGGTTAAAGTCAGAATTTTTGTAAGTCAGGATTTTTTTTCCAAAGTGTTGATTTTCTCAGGGCATAAAATTTATAATTTCTTTTAGGATTTGTCCACTTAAGTGGACAACATGCACTTACGTCTTTTCAACTAATGAAATGCTGTGTATTCCATCCATCCATCCATTTTCTGTACACCCTTGTCCCTAGTGGGGTCGGGAGGTGCTGGTGCCTATCTCCAGCGAACGTTCTGGGCGAGAGGCGGGGTCATGCTCTATATTATAATGTGAATATATTTTGATATTAGTTAACAGAATGCATATATATATATAACATTGTATTCAACTCTCATCCTAGTCTAATGTTCACTACTCTCTGATCCCTTAATTCAGTCACTGTCATTCAACCACTTGAACTCATTTTAGTCTTATTTTGGCTCCTTCTCAAACAGTATGATTTTATTATGGACATTTTTAATTTTATAAAACAAACAACAATGAATAAGAGGGCTGCACAGTGGTGCAAACAACAATGAATAAGAGGGCTGCACAGTGGTGCAGTTGGTAGAGCTGTTGCCTTGCAGCAAGAAGGTCCTGGGTTCAATTCCCGGCCTGGGGTCTTTCTGCCCTGTGCATGCTTGGGTTCTCTCCGGGTACTCCGGCTTCCTCCCACAGTCCAAAAACTGGCTGTCAGGTTAATTGGTCTTTCCAAATTCTCCCTAGGTGTGAATGTGTGTGTATGTGTGTGCATGGTTGTTTGTCCTGTCTTGTCTCTGTGTTGCCCTGCGACAGACTGGCGACCTGTCCAGGGTGTACCCCGCCTCTCGCCCGGAACGTTAGCTGGAGATAGGCACCAGCACCTCCCGACCCCACTGGGACAAGGGTGTACAGAAAATGGATGGATGGACAACATTGAATATGCCACTTCGGCCATTCTCTTGTTTTCTGTAACATAACAGTACTGTCTCTTCAGTTTCAGAAGAGAAACTGAAGAGACAGACTTTTTCAGACTTATAAAAATGAAGGCTATCTTGTACAAAAATGCGCAAAGCACCCAGGTTGCAAACAACACATTGGATGCAGATGTCTTTAGCTTTGTCTGCAGGCTGGATCATTGCGTGTTGATATTTTGGCTGCAGTGAGGTAGGGCCAGTGTTCTCCAGACTTCAAGCTGATCTCATGGGGTGTCTTAGACCAATGATGTCCAAAGTCGATCCTCGAGAACCGGCATCTTGCATGTGTTAGTTCTCTCCCTGGTTCATCTCATCTGGATCAAATGGTGGCTCATTAGAAGGCTCATCTCCACTGTCACTATTGCTACCATTGGCCAGTAACGTATAAAAACTTTACTTCATAATGGTAGCAATGGACATCAAGTTAAGAACTTAAATATGCCAGTTTACTTACAGTCAAAATATTTGCTGGAAATGTTGCATATTGTAGATTATAGTCAGAATATTTATACTCTCAATACTCTCAAAATATTGTCACTGATGACGTCCATTTTAGTGGACATGTGATCAGTAGTATTTTTCTCCAGATATAAAATTATTATTTGGAAAATACATCAGTAGTATTAGTCTTTAGGGGTTTCTTAATGTCACAATGTTGTTTTACCTGCAAGAGTTCTCCACAGTAGGAGGGGGGCCTGGATACTCCCAAGTTAGTCTGATATGCTTCCATCTGTCCGCCATATTGGATTTAACAAAATATTCTTGCACTTGCAATAGATTATCTAAAAATCCAAATTAAAAATTAGGCTTCATTTTGAAACCATTTTGGTCCTCCAAAATACTAGAAATACTGTACATTCAGATGGAAGATTCCAGAAAATCAGGTTGTGATTATTCTAGGTCAACAAATCTGCTTCAGACAGTGATAAATAGACTTTATAATTTAGATTTTACAGTGAAATTGATTTAAAATGGATTCTAACTTAATATTTCCTCATAAAAGTAGATATTAAATTTTTATTAATGCAGAACATGATAAGAGTATGATTAGCTTTCTGTTGTCAAGAAACAACAGAGTTGCTGTCAAACTAGCAACTCTTAGTTTGACAGAAGAGTTGCTAGTTTCTCTCCTGTCAAACTAGCAACTCTGATCTGTCAGCACTGAATAGAAAAGTCACAGTGGGACAGTTGCATATTTATACAAGTTATCATCCAAAAACTATTAGATCAGTTCCTCTTGCATGCATATGGATGTTAATGATATCTTTTGTACAAATCCATTAGCATGGCCCCAGGTTACCCTATGTGGCTGTAAAAGTTTTAACTCTTCTGGAATGGCTTCACAAGCTTTATGGGAACGCGTTAATGGGAGTATTGGGCCATTTATCCAAAAGCACAATGGTGAGGTCAGGCACTGATATGGGATGGCCTGGCTTGGAGTTTTTGCTCAAATTCATCACAAATGTGTTCTGAGATGTTGTTGTACGACCACTTAAGTTGTTCCTTACAAAATTTTATCACCCATGTCTTATGGCCTTGCTTTTTACAGTCATGTTGGAAGCAAAGACTTGAGTTCCAAACAGTTCTCAAGGAAGATATTTCTCTGAATGTTTTGGTAAGTTGTAGTCTAAACATTTCCTTTTGAAAAACAGGCAAAGTTTTTACAACATAGACATAAAAAGACAGTTCATGCTTCAACATTACGAGTAGGTTTTACAGCAGCTGTTAATTTACATTAGGACTTTGGTGCTATTATAAAGTGGCACTGGTAGAAAATGATACTCATAACTTATTGAGTTTCACCATCATCTTTTATTCTGCTTGCTTTTTATTGAAATGTAATAATTTATTGCAAAATCAACTAAAAATATTGAAATGTAAATAATAGATTAGAAAAATGGTGTAATTACTGACATAACTGTTCATTCTGTCTAGCCCCTCACCATTTGATAAAAACAGATAGAATAAGTGAGGGCCATCCAGTTATGCAGGGTAAGTTTGATTCCTGTTTGTTTTCTGCTTTCAAGAGATACTTTGTAGTCCTTCTACTTTCCAATCACAGTAAACGTGGCACTGCTTTTGGCTTTGCCCAATGTGAACTTGACTGTCCCACTCATGTCCACGCTTGTGTCCCTCAGAGTGAGCTTGTGGACTGTCCCGTGGTCTTCCAGACGGACAGCAGGACATGACTGAAGGGTCACTCCATTTAAACTCCAAACTGGAGGTTTGTTGATGTCAACAGAGACTTCACACTGAAAAGAAGCTGACTCTGACTCTGTCACCTGGACATTCTCAAGTTCTTTCACCATCACAAGAGCCTTGGCTGAAGCTGCATAAAGCATGTTACAGAAAAAAAAAATCATTCAGATGAAATTTCAGCGAAGAAAACCTGCCAAAAATGTATCTTGCTTTTCATCCAGCTTACCTTCAACCATCAGTTTTGCTTTGGATGTATGCTCTCCAACCTCAATACTGTAGGTTCCCTCATCCTCCACAGCAACCCGGTGGATTACTAGTTTATGGGAACAGTCTTCTGTTATAATCTCCATCCTATCTGAAGAATCTAGTTCCTGTTTGCCTTTGTACCAGGTTGCACTGCAGCGAGGGGAGGAAACGGTGCATTCAAGGATCACTCTGTGGTTCTCCAGGGCTGTTCTGTCTCGCAGTGGTTTTACAATGGAAACTGGGAGCTCTGAAAATTGAAATTATTTAGATTTATAATGGGGAAAAATGAAAATGGTGGCATGAAGGAAGTAGGACGTTAACTGAAAAAAACTCACCTTCTACCTCAAGGTAGGCTGTTGACTTGACATCCCTTGCTACAAATTGGATATCTCCAGCATCCTCAGCTTTAATGTTGCATATCAGCAGGAAGTGTTTGGGCCCTGGAAGGTGATATGTTTTAATTTCATCTGGTGAAAAGAGAAAAAGTCAAATTGTAGTTTGATTTCTGACCTTCTGTGCGGATCTTTGTGGTGCTACTGGGTCTGATCTTGTGACCATTCTTGTACCACTCCCCAGCCACATTCTCCAGAGAGACCTCGCACATAAACACAGCATTCTGGTCTTCCTGGATGTAAAGGTCCTCGAGATCGCGTACGATCTCCAACTTGTGCTCTGAGGGCAGTGATGAAATTGAAAAGAATGACCACTAGATGGAGACATTTGATTATAAATGATTGAAGAATATGTCCAAGAATAAGCTTGAAGTGCTTCTAGTGTTGGAATTAAATATACCATAAACTTCCAAAGAGCATACGGTGCTTATTTCGCCTGTGTCACATGTATAGGAACCAGAGTCCGAAACAGAGCATTGAAGGATCTGGCAGAACCGCTTTCGACCCATGGAATAGATTCGATAGTTCTTCCCTGGCTTCAGCTCGTTTCCGTTCTAAGTTGCAGAGGAATGAAAAAAAATTATTTACGTACATTAACGATTCAAGTTGTTGATAATTTTTCTTTTCTTTACCTTAAGCCATCTGACTTCAACATTTTGTCTGGAAAATTCACACTCAAGAGTGACTGGAAATTCTTCTTCCACGCGAACATCAACCAGTGGTTTCAGGATAGCCACGGGTGTCTCTGTCAATCAATATAGTCTGATTAGGCTGTCAGCACCGAACTGTAGTAATTCCGAATAATTCTTTTGCAGTTGTGACCTAATAAAAACAATAATCCAGCTTGTATTTACCTTTAACTGTGAGCCTTGCAGTCGATCGCACTCCTTCAGCCGAGAAGACAATGGTGCCCGTGTCCTCCAGAGTTAAGTTTGTCAGGGTAAGGCTATGGACTAACCCATTGATGCTCACCCTAAACTGGTTGTTTGGCTTTACACGGATGCCATCTTTCTGCCAGATGCCTTCCACATCTATATGTGAGAGCTCCACCTCAAAGGAGGCAGTTTCCCGTTCAAATGTTTCTTGATCCGTTAGGCCTTTACAGATGGAGATCTTTCGTGCTGGATTAGCGATACAGAGATGCAGTAAAAGGACAGTGTTTTGTGGAATCATGTCAAGGAAATATAATAACTTAACCAGGGCTGAAACGATTCCTTGAATGTTTCGAGTACCTCGATTATTAAAATTCCTCGAGGAAAATTGATCTGCCTCGAAGCTTCGTTAAGTTTTATTATTTAGCACACCGTGTTCCATCCAGGACTTTATTTTCATTCTCACTTCCACCTGAGTTGTTGACGAAAGCTAAGTGTTAGCAGGATTTTACTGATTCATGATAACGTCTGGGTTTTTGTCGTTTTTTGTGGTACCAATAAACATCCTTAAAATGATGGGAGCAATGCTTGGAGTACGGCAGCTTTTCTCCGGAGCTGCTGGTTCAGAGTGAACGGTGGGGACGAGCATGGAATTATTTATACAATTGAGCGGATAGACTGAACACTACGGGCGGCTGTGCTTTAAATGCGCAGCTTTTCTGAAAATACCGGAAAATAAATTCCATATCCTCCTGGTCGCAACAGATTATGAGGGGCCGTTTAGGACAAAATCTATGTTTTGTCTCTTACATACTACTAAAAACTAATACACACATACAAAATATTAAAATTGCACATATATACTATTAAAATGTCACACACGTATACAATTTTACTCTCACACGCGTACACAAAATACAAAAATTGTGAATATACACTATAAAATTGTGCATACACATTACTAAAATATCACACACGCATACAATTTTCTCTCACACGCATACACAAAATATTAAAATTGCGCACACACACACTAATAAAATATCACACACGCATACAATTTTTTTCTCACACGCATACATAAAAGACTAAGATTGCACATATAAGCTAATAAAATATAGACTCATTTTTTGTATGCAAGAGACATCTTGTGTATGTGTGAGAGACATTTTCTGTATGTATGAGACATTTTTTGAATGTCAGAGAGGGACTCAATTTTTGTATGTGTGAGTTGTCACGGAAGAGGTGACGCATAACTTGGAAATTAGATCGTGCATGCTTTGATGCAACAGTGAAATTAGCTTCAAGTTGGATATTGGAGCTCCACGGTGTAAGCGGCGTTTAGCTCAAGGTTAATCTGAGTTATGAACGCTAATTTCGGCCAGCTGTTCTCTACCGCTCCCTCCTCAAGCGCTCAGAGGTTCACGTAGGGCTTACTCCGGCGTTAGAGATGGAGTAAGCGGCCTTGGAACCGGCGTTAGAGCCAGAGTAAGCGGCCTTCGAACCGGAGTAAGCCCTAAGTGAACCTCCGAGCACTTGAGGAGGGAGCGGTAGAGAACAGCTGGCCGAAATTAGCGTTCATATCTCAGATTAACCTTGAGCTAAACGCCGCTTATACCGGGGAGCTCCAATATCCAACTTGAAGCTACCGTCACTGTGGTATCAACACATGCGCGATCTGATCTCCAAATTATGCCCCACCTCTTCTGTGACAACTGACGCATGCAAAAAATGAGTCCCTCTCACACATAAAAAAAATTGAGTCTCTCATACAAAAAATGAGTCTATATTTTATTAGTTTATATGTGCAATATTAGTCTTTTATGTATGCGTGTGAGAAAAAAATTGTGAGTGTGTTATATTTTAGTAGTGTGTATGCACAATTTTAATATTTTGTGTGTGTATGAGTTTTTAGTAGTGTGTGAGAGACAAAACATAGTTTTTGTCCTAAACGGCCCCTCATAACAGATGGGTGGCGAAGCGCATCGTGACGTTACATACCTGGTAGATGTTTCTCTGTGTGACAGAGAACTCAAATCTTGTCCTTCACATGAACACTAAGCTATAAATGTATAAATGTCTGGGCAAGGTGAGAATTCTGACTGACGATGAATACATAAACAAAAAGCTGGAGTATAGACATTTTTTATAATAGCCTGCTCACAAATAGACGGGCAATTTGTGAGCATAATAAAGAGCCTTTCTCTTTATTATTACATTGAACATAATTTCTGATTTTTGTATAACTTTTCTTCAGGTTAACATAGAAAGTGAGCTATTATTGTTACAAGTTAATTTTCTAAACTATAGAAAAGCAATAGGTAGGGAAGCTCAAATGTGAAAAATTGGACTGATATTGATATGCGATAACACTGCTGTTATGTTGGGTTTATCAATGTTTTATTATATCTTTTTTTATCCGATTAATCATAAGAATAATTGATAGATTACTCGATTACTAAAATATTCGTTTACAACAGTCCTAAACATAACATTGAAATTGAGAATTTGAACTAACGTTTTGGTAAAGCAAACACGTGTTGTATGTTAAAAGCACTTAGTGTGTCACAGCGAACAAGAGGGGTCTAAATTTAGACATTGCTGAGATTACAAAAATGCCTCTTCCAGCAGGAGTTTATTTTGATGGTGTTGCTCCATGCACACTGGTATAACATTCTGCCTGTGTTTTCACACTTGGAAGTCTGGCTAAGCTATTGTTAGTATCTTCTGCTCTGTGACACACTGTAAAAAAACCCCACCTACAATATGTGTGAAGAGACACCATTTCCAAAGAAGTGCAGTGAATATCAATATAAATAAATCCTGCTTACTATAATGGTTGTATTTGAGAGGAAAATCCTACAACAAATTTTTCTTGTGGCTTTCGTTTCCACTTTTCCAAGGTTAGCTCCTTCTTATTGAATTACTAGTTTAAGTCAGGAATAGATAACTATAAGTAACAGCTGCATGTCTAACAGTTATGGTTGCATAATTTCTGCTTAAGAATCTACCTGGGTCTTTTATTTATGGAGACTTTTTAGCCAAAGGCTAGGTATGTTGGTAAGACAAATGGTAATTAAGTTTCCACACCTCAAAAATAACTACTTACGTTCTACATTGAGTTTGACCTGTGTCTGATCATGCAGGGTCTCACAGCGGTATGTTCCTCGGTCCGACAGGTTCAGGTTGCGGATAGTTAGGCTTCTTTTACAACCATTCTGGGCCAGAGTATGACGAAGACCAGACTGGATGACCACTCCTTGCCTCATCCACTGAACCTCACCAGTCTCCAGGCTGATTTCTGTCTCTAGGGTAGCCTCTTCAAACTCCTCTGCTGTCACAGGTTCCATTTTCTTGGTGAACATGACTTGAGCTTCTAAAACATTGTTAGGAGAAACAAAATAGAAACTCATATTCAGGCTTTTTTTAACATTTTACATAGGTTTTCCTTACCCTGAACTTTGAGACTGGCCTTGCTCATTTTTCCTTCAGCTTCTGCTGTGATCCTGGAACAGTCTATCATCTGGCACTTTTTAATCACCAAGGTGTGGCACAATCCATTTTGACTCGCTTGGAAGTGATCGCCTAAAGTCAATGGTTCGTTGTCCATAAGCCAAAGCAAGGAAACATCCTCAGGAGAAACGACACATTTAAAGGTGGCATCTTCTCCTTCTAGCACAGTTGTGTTGTGAAGTTCGGTGAGAAACTCAACAACTCGAGGCACTGAAGAAAGAGTAGGCAGTGAATGAAGCTGCTAACTCGCATGGAAAAGTCAGAAACACAAATTGAATACTTACTCTCCACTCTTAGCATTGCAGCAGTCCGATCATCTCTGGATTCACAGGCATACTGGCCTGCATCCTCATGAGTTAAACGATGGATGGTCAAGCTTCTCTCAACACCATCTGCTCGAATGGAGAATCTCCTGCTTCCAACTACTTCTATGCCATTCTTAAGCCATTGGACATCTGCTTTTGGTTTGCACACCTCACAGCGCAGTGTCACCATGCCATCAGCATGAGCCATGGTGTCATGGAGTGGTCGCACAAATTTTATCCTCATTTCTATGATGAAAAACAGTTCATATTTTTTGGCGTTTTGGTTAAGTTCTCTTCATATTTTTTTTGAAAGTATTGATTGTTACCTTTCACTAGTAGACTGAAGTGCATCTGGTCAGTGTTGACATCACAGGTGTATTCACCAGCATCAGACCGCCTTAAAGGTTGGATGGTAAGACTCCGTTTATGGCCATCCATGAGTTCTCGAAACCGTTCACCTTCAACTGGTGTCCAGTCTTTAAGCCAGCGTACAACCGCACTTTCTTTGGACACATAGCTCATTAAGGTCACGCTCTCAGCTTCGTAACCTGTCATAACCACATCATCTTCCTTGTTGACAAAAGTAACCGGAGGTTCTTTTTTGGGAAAGACGACACAAGGTCAGTTACTTTTAAAAAATGTTGCTGTTCCCATAGACCCTAATAAGCTATGATCTGCAGTTTTTACCTTGAACACGGATTATGTTGACCATCTTGTCATTCACCGCATCACACACATACTTTCCAGAATCCGAGGGTTGGATGTTTGAAATAATAAGTTTTCTCAGCCTTCCATAGCATTCAATGATGGTACGGGAATCGCTGGTGAGAAGCCTGTCATTACAGTACCACTGGACTGGGGCATTAGCACGGGACAACTCACAGGCCAGTATCAGGTCATCACCTTCCATCAATTCCTGGTAATCAGGGTCGTATGAGTTTCCTATAATGCTCACGGGAGGCTCTAAGGGCAAAACAGTTTTTATCTTGTGGATTTTTGCAATAATAGGGAAAAAAAAGGTTTCCACTAGTGAGATGTTTTTGTACTTTGCAATAATAGGGAAAATTTGAATTATACCTTCTACTTTAACGTGGAAGCTGATACTGTCATCCCCAACGTCTAGGAAATATTCCCCTGAATCTTTGAGTTCTGCATTAAGGATTACCAGCGACCGGAATGCACCTTCCTCCTCTTCACAGAACCTTTCATCACCCTGAACTCGACAGCCATCCTTATACCATTTGCCGTTTCCATTAGCTTGAGAGAGCTCGCACTCAAGAACAATGTCATCTGAAACTAGAAACTTTAGATCTGTCTTGATCTCACACTTTCTCAAGATCTTCACGGGCGGCTCTGTGGAAATACGGACACAGTGGTATAAAATAGTTTCACGGGTCATAAAATATCAGTCAGCTTTTGCTTCTCACCTGAAACTTTCACCTGGAAATCAATTTTATCATCTGTAGCGTCACAAGTGTATTTCCCAGAATCATTTGGAGTGGGAGAATTGATGGTCAAACGACGAAAGATCCCATCTTCTGTGATTGTGATATTACTACTTTGCTCTATTTTTTTGCCATTGAGTAGCCACTTGACATCTGCTGTTAGACGTGACACCTCAATCTCCAGAACGATTGGTTTACCAGCGAGACTTTCCAGTTTGTCTGGCAAGTTTTTGGGTCGACTTAGCATCACAGGTGGCTCTAAATTAAAGGGACAAAGTAAAAATAGGTTAAAAACGATCACCTCCAAGGTAGTACTTGCTTTGGACTAAGTATCCTTATACTTACCTGTGATTTTAACAAGAAGGGCAACTGAGTCATTTTCAGTGTCACATATATACTCTCCTGTATCACTGACAGATGTTAAAGGTATAACTAGCCGTCGTTGGGCCCCTTCTACTTCCAGTATCAAGTTTGGACTCTCTTCTACCTCTAAACTATCTTTGTACCATCGAACTGGAGCATCCGCCTTGGACACTTCACAGCACAGTTCCAGTCTCTCTGGTGCAACATGGGTGAGTTCCACCTCGGGTTCACAAGGAGAGATGATTCTTACAGGAGCCTCTAAAACAGGAAAGAGATCATTAAAATATATTACTCAGACCTTTTCATTGTAATCTCTTTAATATATATTAATCATGGTTTTACCTGTAACAGTTATCTGGAAGAAGACAGAGTCTCCATCTGTTTCACAGACATACTCTCCACTATCCACCGCTGAGCCACAGAGAATGGTCAGCCTCCTGTAAGGACCCTCCGATCTTAGCTGGATGTTGTCGCTTTCCTGCACTTCCTGACCATCCTTAAACCAACAGACCTTCCCGTTGGACCGAGATAACTCACACTGCAAGTTGATCTCCTCTGATATGTAAAATGTCATCACAATGTCATCTTTAGGTTCAACAATTGTCACTGGAGGTTCTGGGGTTTTGAAATAGACAAACGCACAAATTCAGTTTTCTCATTAGACTGAACAAACTAATCTTACATACAAAGGAAACCAGCAGAAGTTGCCATACCTCTGACATTGACTGTAAATTCTAAGCTGTTGTTCCCAGACTTGCAAGTGTAATGTCCAGCATCTGAAGCCTCTGCAGATCGGATGATTAGCCTCCTCATGGTACCCTCCACCTGCAGGGTAATGTTGTCACTAGCCCGAATCTCAGAACCATCTTTAAACCTGGGAAATGCATATGAAGCCAGATTTTACTAGACACACAACATACTTTTGATTGTTGTTAGGTATAAAATAGGGTAGGCAAAAATAAGCTTGCCTACACTATTCCTTTTTTGGTAAATTATGGGTTTGTTTATTGTTGTTTTTGTTTTCTGTGTTTAATGTAGACAATTTACCAAAATAAAGTGAAGTGAAATAAAAATCAAATGAATCTTTCCTTGATTGTTTGAATTAGAAATGTTCTTGGATTCCAAAATTATTTTATATGCTATCTCTCTCACTCTAGGGATCAGGTTTTTTGCTGCTGAGGGCCGATCACCTGGATTGGCTGTTAATTTTTTGCTTTAGGTATAAATGGTACTATGTTATCTGGCAAAATGGAAGAATGATCTGGCAATAAATTCACCTAATTTAGGCATAAAACATGCAAGCAGGCACAATACACCAGCTGTTCAATCAAAAGGACAACTGAAAAACCTGCAATCAATAAAATAATATTTAACAGTAAGGTTCTCAGTACCCTAAATTATACATGAGCCAAATAAATCTCATAACACTGCCTACATCAAATAATGCCAAGTAAAAAAGGAAACATTCGTTCAAAGTCAAATGCAAGTCCCATCAAAATAAACAATCTTGAGTTACTAAATCAAAACTCTCTAGCATGGTTAGCTGACTGAGCTGAGTAATCCTGCAGAGGACAGAGATGAGGCAGAGGAGCTCGATTTTTTTCTGAGATTATCTGTCTTAGGTTAGGACATAGTGAAAGTTTCAATACATATGTAAAATACTTCTTTAAGTTACATGCGGCAGTGTTAAGCAGACGTTCGATGTGAGAGTTCACTGCAGAATGGAGCAGAAGTATGAAATATTACTACCAGTAGCGTGTATTTGCGGTCCAATAGTGAGAGCAGAACCGCATCTTCCACCGTTAACCAGAAGGCTTAAATTGTTTTTCAGGTTATTTGCTTATCTTTCTGGCCGTCATGATGTTCCGGGTGAATGTTATGCTCTGCTTTACCTGCTGTCTGATCGCTATGGATTTTTTTTTCTGCCATGAGCCTGAATATAGCCACACTCTGTCAATTGCTTGTTTTTTAAATGTCATATTAGATTTGTTGTGTTGATGCATTTTGACGAGCTGCAGGCCAGAGGGATTTCTCCGTCGCAACAAGGTGGTGAGGAACTTCATTCTCAGCGTTGAAGTTCCTCACCACTTTGCTAAGGATTTGTTGCTGCATGCTTGTGCAGTGTGAAGGGAAGAGGAGATGAGCTGCATACGCAGGCTGTGAAGTGAGATACAGGTGATCGGCAACGAGAGACAGTGATCGGCGATCACCGGTCATACACTTTTTCCCAGAAATCGTCCGATTATGATCGGTGGCTGATCTATTAGCACACCTCTAATGTAATGCAATCTATCTATATATATATATCTATCTATATATATATATATATACGAAATATTTTTTTCTCACCCAAGCTTTTCGCTTACTGGCTTGAAATGTTGCTTCAGTATTTCAGCATAATAAAATTTTATATATATATATTTTTTAAAGAGCACCAGCCCCTCCTGCAGTAAAATATCTCTACATGATGCTACCATCACCATATGTCACAGTTGGGAAAACCTTTTTTCATCAATGGTACCAATAGACACGGTGAATAGACACTAGATTTTGACTTTATCAACCTACAGAACATGTCTCCAGAAATAACAATATTAGTTCCTGAGTGCATTTGCAAACTAAAGTCCTGTGGTTGTTGAAATGGCAGCTTCCTTGCAGGGCGGACTTTCAGCATATGGAACTCTATCGGCAGCTTCAGGCAGAATCTCATGAGGTTTTTTGCTTTCATTCTGTTGTTCCCACAAAACACATACATGTCACTGTACAGATCTTCCCTTCTTGTTGAATGATATGATAGCTGTACATGGTGATTATCGTTCTATGTAATTATTTGAACAGATGAATGTGATACCACCAGGCACTTGGAAATTGTACCCAAACTTTTGGAGGTACATAAATATTTTCCTCAGTATGTTTGGATAATAATTTTACAACATTTTCTTGATGATGCACACCACGGACCACTAGCTGGGACTATTTTCTTGCAAGAGTTTACATTTTCAATGTCCTACCAAGCAGCTTCAGCGTCATCTCTGGAGACGTGGCAAAGCAGAACCACAGGATCTAATTCCATGCTGTTCTTATGAAGTTCTTCCTGAGAGGCTGGTCTGAACTCTACTGGAGGTCCTGAACAACATGAGATTAATGAATGGATTGTTACGGCTGCTGCAACAAAAGGCAACTTACTTCCTGAAAAACATTTGCTAGAAAGTACACAACCTTCAATGTCCACGTTGAATTTGATGAGATCCCCTGAAGTTTGACATGTGTAAACTCCAGAGTGAGATGCTTCAGCAGAATGTATTACAAGCCTTCTCATCTTCCCGTCTGATTGGATGTTTAGCCCATCGCTCACTTGGAGTTGCTCACCATTTTTAAACCAGGTTACCTTAGCGAAAGGATGGGTGACCTTACAGTAGAGCACAATGGCGTCACCGGTTTCCACTCTCTTACTGCTTTCCAGGTCTGACAGAGGGATGAACTTGAACACAGCAGCTGCAGAGAAATGAACACATGAATTGGGAACCAACATGATGAATGAATATTACAGCCTTTTACACCTACGTTTAACCTTGAGCACTGCTGAATCCCTCACTCCATTGGCGATGAATGTGATTTCTGCTGTGTCATCAGCGGTTCCGGCTTCATGGATCACCAAAGAGTGCTTTGCTTGGTTCAGCTGGATTGAATATCTTCCACCATGCTGCAGCTGGGAGCTGTTCAGAAACCAGGTTCCAACCATTGGTGTGGACAGTTCGATGGAGAATTGAGCGTCCTCTCCTTCCATCACCTCACATTCTTGGAGATGTTTATGAATCTTGGGCCCTGGGACTAAAGGTGTAACAATATATCAGCAATGCTATACATTTATCTCTTTTTTTTTTTTTCTTTTTTACCGAAATATGTTATCATACTTTTAGGTATGCTGCTCACCAAGATGGACTACTTTGGGGAACTCCACATGGCCACTGCGTCCGTACTTATTGATGCAACACACACGAAAACGGTAGTCGCCTTCACATGGAACGCTGTCACCGGAAACTTCAACGGAGGTGACAGTCTCTGAGGTGAAGCATTTCTGCCACTCCTGAGAACCAATCTCCTTTCTCTCAAGGACAAACATGGAGCGGGTAGTAGTCTGGCTGTTGGGCGCAGGAACCCAGGAGAAGAGAGCACTGTTGGGTCGGTCTATGTCCATTTTGACGCCCACAGGACAGATTGGCGGGCTGTGTCTGGTTGCTGTATTACAGAGGAAAAACAGTACATAGTCTAGTGTTATATTTCTGTATCGTATAGTAGGAATGGCATCATCCCAGACATTGGTCTTGTGATTCCGCAACTGCAGAGTAAGAGACAGTAACAGCGAGCTAGCCATACAGTAAATAAGTCAAATGCAGCAATATGTTTTCTTCTCTCTTCCGACGTCAACATGGATGACTACATTTCTACACTTAAACAGTTTTCTAAGGTGGATTTTCAATTGAAGCAGGAAATAAAAATTAAAGGAAAACCAACAGCAGAGCTGAAAGATTTGCTCTTCTAAAACGCAGTGGTATACAAGAAAAGACAGGCTTTGTGAATGTCCTGCTAGAAACTGCCTTTTCTGCTTTCTTTGCCTACATATCTCAACTTGTGGCACTGTGGTCTCTGATGAGTTTTTGTAACTTAAAGAATTTGCAAAGAAGCCTCACCAACATGAGCGACTGACCACTCTATGGATGACATGTAAAAGAATAGTCTTTTTGCCCACCAGCATTGTGCACATGCGCAAAATTTCCATACGGAAACCATAACATGCAAAGTGTCTATATCTGTAAATCTGATTAAGTTAGTGCCTCACCAGCTGTGAACCTCACCACACGTCACATATAGCACAAATGGCAGAATATTTCTTCATAAAGTAAATATGCCAATTAAGGTTAAGATCTACATTAACTTGATTTTCCCTTGAGTTCTTCATAAGTTCGTTCCAACAGCAGGTCTAGCTAATTTTGCATGTGTAGACTGTACCTTTGACTTTGAGTCGTGATGAGCTTTTAGATCTTCCTGCAACAAATGTCACAACCCCCGAGTCATGATAGGCCACGTTGATAAAAACCAGGATGTGGGTCTTGCCGAAGGCCTTGAGGATGGTCTGGTGTGTCTCGACTAGCTTTAGACCATCTTTGAACCAGTGGACCTCCATTTCATCATTCTCAACCTCGACGCAGAACGTTGCGTTCTCGCCTTCCAGCACCTCCAGTTTCCGAGGTAGTTTACGAACAATTGTGCCTGTACGTTCGAAAATGTTTTATTGTCCTTTCTTTGCTCATTTTATTCCAAAAACAGATTGTGACAAAGATGATTGACATTACATGCATCCTACCTTTTACTGCTAGCTCGGCAATGCTCTTTGCTCCATCTGGCATCTCACAAAGATAAACCCCATCGTCATCCATTCCAACATCATGGACTGTGAGTTTTCGCCTGGTCCCTTTCTGTTCCATCCCATACTTACTGCTAGGCATCAACCTCTGGTCCTCCAGGTACCAGGCAGCTGGGATCGTCTCATCAGGCACCTCACACTCCAGCACAGCGACATCCCTCTCCTTTACCTCTACGTCTTTTAATGGCCGTCTAAACCGCACCGCAGGCCCTGAGGAACAAAGGAGGTTTCAGGTAGTTGGGTCTAATTTTATAATTTGCATTATGGCTTCACATACAGTTTGGAAAAGCTGCAAACTGATAATATTTCTAGTCTGGATAAGAATGGAAAGAAATTATTGACCACCTAAAATAATACAAATCAGAATTTTTACCAATGATATGACTTTTTCCTGTGGCTTTACACACCATGCCTTTATTTTTAATTAGCATCCTTACTGCTTTCATTGTTGACCATCTCATTAAACATTGTAGTTTAGTGAGTGAATAAATTGTATAACTGTTATAAAAAACATATTGCAATGCTGTCGTTAAATACTGAGTTGATGCAATCAATTATGGTTGATTTTCATCAATACAGATAACTTAATTTTTTTTTTTTTTTTTACAAAAATCCATCAAGTTATCGATCTTAACAACTATAATGTACTTTATTTGTTTGATCCGCTGTGTGTTTTATTTGACATTCGTTTTATGGACATTTAGTTTTAAATGTCCATAAAACGAACCTCACCCACCAGGTCTACTATAGACCCATTATAGCATGATGTCTTGCATGCAAGGTCCCGATGTAGGCATTAATAATATTTACATCTCCAGGTTTCATTTAGTTAACAGAACTGTCCTACCTTAGCTATGGACGGCATGTAAACAAATTGTCTTTTTGCTCTTCAGGGTTGTGCGCATGTGCAAAGTTTCCAGATGTAAGCAGGAACATGCAACTTGTCTATAATTTCAACTTAGACACTTTGTCACTACATTTATATTTTCACACAAAGAAATTGGAGTCAGCAGGCCAGGCTTATTAAACATCGGTTATTGGCCAGAAAACTGCAATTGATGCATTCCTTGTTCAAATTTGTATTATATGCATAAACCAATTTAACTTAAAACTGGTAATATCGGATAAATTCCTGACTGCTCCAGTTAATAATTTTTATTTTTGATTTCATTATAGTATGATTTAGTTTAATTCATTTGATTTTTTCTATAAAAGCTACTGGGTTTATGGATATTTACTGTGTTGGGGCTAACATTTTCCATTTGCCGTTTTTTTTCTGTCTAAAGACCTCTTTCTAAAAAAAAAAAAAATGCTAAAAATTTTATTTGCTGAAGTTTCTAATTTGGACTATTCTTGAACTCTAGTTGGGGAATATACAAAATTACTGAACCAAACTTTGGACTCCCTTGCCTTAGGTGTTTGTGGAATCAAATTTGGTCATGTTTCCTTAAATGTGCTCTTAGTAAGTATATGTCTGCTAAATTCCATCCCTGCAGATGTAATACTAAGTGTTTTTTCATGTATCTAATTATTTTATGTTTTAAAAATATCACTGTGTCCCTGGTGTGTGTTATGTTTTCTCTTTTGACCAATGGACATGGAGCATGACTTCGCCATCTTTCCAATGATTCCTGTTTTAGGTTGTCTATACTTTCTTGGATCGTTTCCTAGATTCAAATAAGATGAGGTCTGAAATTCATTTGGGAATGAGGGAAACAGTACCAACGTCAAATTAAATCAGTGTATTTCTTTTTTAATCCCTCAAAGTTGTAACAATATGCAACACTGTCCACCTTACCCAGAATAAATCCAAAAATATTTTACTTACCTTTCACAGTCAGGTGAACAGCACTCAGGGTGTTTCCCAGAGTGTTCGATGCAGCACATACATATAGCCCTGTATCCTGCATTTTACAGTAGAGAACCTTCAGCGTGTAGTAGCCTTCCCGATCCTCAAATACCAAGTGTCGTCTGTCGGGTTCCAAAGGAACCCCGTCTTTCTTCCAGATGATCTCTGGTTTGGGCTTGCCTGTTACAAAGCACCGAAACTTGGCATGCTTCCCCTCTGTCACTACAAACTTTTTGACTTTAGATGGGTTGATGGGCGGCTCCTCGGCGAGCTTTGACAAACTGAACTGTCCGCCTCTTTGCTTGGGTGACCTCTGGCTGTCGACATGACTGTTTGATGATGTTTTGGATGTTCTTGTCGAGCCCATTCGCTCTGGAATGGGCTCGACAAGAAGGACGGCTCCTGCCAAGGCCTCGCCGTAGGAGTTCACGGCCTTGCAGGTGTAGATGCCTTTGTCCGGCATGCGCGTTCTGTAGATCTTGAGCTGAAACCAGCCCCCATCTTGAATGCTCACACTGAAGTGAGAGTTCTCAAAGATATCATTGAGCTTCTTCCCATCTTTCTCCCAAGTCACCTCAGGCACAGGTGTGCCCCAGATTTTACATGAGAAGGCGGCATCCTCTCCACGATCCACACGCAGGGACAAAGGCTTGATGAGGAATTTTGGTTTATCGTTTGATGTTAAATCAATCTCTTTCCGTTGATCATTTGCTTGATTCCTCCACTTGTAGTCTCCATTCATTTCCTTCTCTTTCTGCACCATGTTGTAGCCATTTAGGGTTTCCCCAAATTCCCCATTTTCCTTTATGCCATTACTGTTTGATTGTATCGATTCTCCATTATTGTCAAGAAGCTCTCGTTCCACTTTGAGTGAGGCTGCTGCGTAGGTTTCTCCTACGCTGTTTCTAGCCTTGCAGATGTACTGACCAGCATCTTGTTGGGTAACTCCAGTAATGGTCAACAAGTATGCTTTTCCCTCCTCTGAGATCTTGTACCGCCCCTCAGACAGAATTTGAATGTTTTTACGTTCCCAGATGACATCCGGATGAGGGTCTCCACCAATTTGGCACCTTAGGGTTGCATCTGCCCCAAACTGTGCCACAACAGGGCGAGGATAGCCCAAAACACGAGGTGCACCTCCAAGAATATCCATGGTAATGTGAATTGTTATGAAAGAGGTATTTTCTAGTTTTTGTCCAAAAATTATATCCTTATCTTCTTTGAGTAGCTGTTGGGTAAATATAACATACATTTTAGTAGATGCTTTTGTGAACGGAGCATAATTAAAGTTTTGTCACAAATCTAGGGAATGCCTTTTAGAAATGTGACTCACAAAGAATAAAAGACACCCATGGCAGTTTACAGAAGGCTGAATGCAGCTAATGAATCTAGCTGTCTTAAGTATTTTGAGTTGCGTCACTTTTTAGTGGATTAAACTTTGAGTTTTGAGTCGCCCCTTGGTTCTCCCACAGTTGGTGCTGTAGCTCATTGACGGTGTATTTATAAAGTACTCCAAAATAAGAAGCATGAGACCATGTGTCACGGTAGAAAAAAAAAATCTGCGGGGATCACACCTGCAGTGACTAACAAGAACACAGCTGACTCATTGGTGTTCTGATCATTAAAAACAGCTGGATGGGTTGGGTTGTTCATGTCTCTGTTTTCCAAGTTGTTGGGTGGTTTCTGTGTTGACTTCAAGGTTATAACTCAACACTATCATTCTTTCCTAATGAAAATATCAATACATTTTTTCACAATTTTTTTTTATTGAAATATCACACAAAAAAATCCAACATTTAATGTCAGTATGTTTATTAATTTTTTTTTAATTTCACACAAACAAATAATAGCTTAAGCTAAGGTAAAATGCGTAAAATTAATGTAATGATTTTTTTAAATGATTAAGTTACTTTTTGAAATTAATCGGAGGAACCTTTTTTTTAATACACGTGTTTCTGTTTGCCTGGAGAATAAACTCAAGCCCTCTTCAAAATAGGAAAGACAAGAAAACATTATGTTCATTTTCTGGATGATAAATGTCGAATTCCACCATGTGCAGGGATGTTTTTACTGGAGACATATACATTTTGGATGTTCTTACCTGTCTCCAGTAGCTGAGAAGTGTTAAATATGACAAAATCTATATGACAATCAATTACTCAGTCCTGCCTAACTAGCTAATCAATTTGTTTTACCTGGAGTTCAACTGGAACCGCAAACTTTGATCCATTGGGATAAGAAGAGCTTCTCATCCAGATTGAGCTTCTTAGGTCATGACCCAGACCTGAAAAGGTTCTTTACTATAAAGGCAGATTGTGACTTGAGGACTGGTTGAACATTCCCATGTCTGTGTGAAGCATTGTTGAAGCTTGTGAAATTTTAAATACCAATGTACAAAAGATTTCCTAATGTAGAACTTAATTGGAGAAATGTACTCAAATTAAAAGTTGGTTTTCAAAGCTGTTCAGTTCAAAGTTATATTGGTCCAGTAAGATCATTTTATTTGAAATGGACCAAGGTTTCTGAGACCTTATACATATCTTTACTCTTTAATTGGATGCTTTGTGTTGTCTTGAGGTTTTTTCAGATTTTATACAAGATTTAGTTCATTCTTAAATAGTGGTCGAAAACCACCCAAAATTGCTCAGATTGCTGTAAATTGCCATGAGGATGTCTTTTGGAAAACTCCTGTACTGCAGCACCAGTGGGGATTTTTTGTGACTGAAACACTTGCAAAGATTACAGCTAGCGATATGGTTCAACTGTTTCTTTTTGAACCGAAAAATATCCAAAACTTACCGGTCTCCAGTAGCTGCTTTCTGCTGTTTGCCTCCTGTTGAAAGCTTTTGCTTCTTGTCTTTGGTCCTCGCTCAGCACGCCTTCAGGTCACTTTAGCTTCTACATAAAGGACAAAAATAAACCTTCCGTTCTCATTTGTTGGGTCAAAGTCACAGTTGTCATTTCCCACTCGCTTCTGTCTTTGGTGGCATAAGGTTGGAGGTGGCATAAAGGGAAATAAGCCTCTTTTTTTGTCTGACTATGTCGTGCACATCTCAGCTCTGATTCAATCATTGTCCAACAGCTAAAGGGACAGAGGGAGAGCCAGAATGGAGAGGGTCATTAAATGCTTTTGCAGCTGCTGCCACTTGCAAGCCCTCCTAAAAATACCAACAGCTTTCATGACGCAGAGTCAGATAAAGTTAGGCTCTCCATTCAGAGACAACAGCCCACTAAAGATAGAGTGCTGCATTGGATCACTCAGTTCAAAAGATATCCTTAGCTAAACATAGGAAGACAAAGGACACCCCGCCTGCTGGACTTCCTTGTGACAATAATCATAGAAACGCAGTCACTCAAAATCAATGCAGAATAAGTTATGTTAAATACTGCTATGTTTAGGACTCTACATGAATGCTTGTTTTAATTCTGCAGTTCATGCAGGGATTGTCTGACAGGGCCTCAACCAGGTAATCATGCCTGAGGCAGGAAGGGCACAGGTTGTGACCATCATCTGCCTGAATCACAGCTCCACAATCCACACAACAGTGGGAGCTATTCATGTCCAAAACTGAGGCAAGTTCTACCACAGGCAGACAGAATAGACTATGATTGGGAGAGGGGGCGGAGAACGCCACCGTAACCAATCACAATAGAGCAACAAAGGAGCTGACACCGTCAGCTATGTCCAGAATAAAGGATGAAAATATAAAACGGGGAAAAGGGAGCGAAAATGCTGCCATCACCAAATAGATAACACAAACACAGAGGGGCAACAGGTAACCCAACCCAGAACTCCGATCAGGAGGCTTACTAAAAGTGGGAGAGGGGGCGGAAACGCTGTTGTCACCAATTAAAGCAGTAATCGAAGAGTCGGGTGAGCCCAACACAAAACTACGATCAACAAGATCGGCTGAAATTGGTAGAGGGGGTGAGACGCTACCATCACCAATACAGAAAAACCAGCGGACCAACACCGCAGTGAAGTTAGTTTCAAGTTGGATATTCGATAATCGTGCTACGCGGAGCAAGCGGCGTTTAGCTCACGGCTGATCCGATTTATGAACACTAATGTCGGCCAGCCGTTCAAGCGCTCGGTGGTTGACTTAGGGACCGTCAACAAATTTCCGAACCAAACACTGCTGACAGACAAATATTAATAAATGCATTTACTTGTGACCAACTGATATATAAAGTGCTAATTCATGCTTTTACGTTTTATTGAATTTTAAGGTCATATTCAATATTTTAAACAATTTTAATATTAAATAATATAATGTTTTCTTCAATAGCTTCCAGGTCATGTAACCTATTGACTCAAAATCACTTTGAAATTGTTCTACTAGTCTGTGTAGATGAGGCACACTCATTTGTTTTTCATTTTAACTCATTTTTTATTTTTTAGTAAAAATTTTGTATTTTTCATCAATAGCTTCCAGGCAACGTGACACAATTTCTTCAAATCAATGTGAAAGTATTCCAGTACACTGGATAGATCAAACATAGTATTAATGCTACACAAACAAAGTACAGTTTCAGTTTTCACAAATATTTTCTATCTATGTCTTTGTAATAATAAACAGAGTTTAAAGTTTGCATATTAATTGGATAATAGGCATTTCCAGCTGCCTGTCTTTGACTTTTGAAATGGGGAAAATAGTATTTAGTCAGTCACCAATTGTGCAAGTTCTCCCTCTTAAAAAGATGAGAGAGGCCTGTAACTGACATCATAGGTAGACCTCAACTATGAGAGACAAAATGAGAAAAAAGAATTCAGAAAATCACATTGTCTGATTTTTAAAGAATTTATTTGCAAATAAGGGTGGAAAATAAGTATTTGGTCAGTAACAAAAGTTCATCTCAATACTTTGTAATATATCCTTTGTTGGCAATGACAGAGGTCAAA
>CAEGAE010075010.1:0-23134 GCA_903067095.1 Girardinus metallicus
TGTGACATTTTAATAGTATATATGTACAATTTTAATATTTTGTGTGTGTGTGAGTTTTTAGTAGTGTGTGAGAGACAAAACATAGTTTTTGTCCTAAATGGCCCCTCATAGTCAAATCCCTTCGCTAACATAAACACAAACGCTATAAATGGCTGTGCAAGGTGAGAGTTCCTCTATTAAACTGACTGAAGATGAATACAGAAATAGAAAGCTGGAGTATAGACATTTTTTCATAATAGCCTGCTCACAAATAGGCTATTTGTGAACCTGCCTCTTTATTATTACATTGAATTAATTTCAGATTTTTGTATAACTTCTTCAAGTTAACAAAGTGAGATATTATTGTTACAGGTTAATTTTCTAAACTACAGAAAAGTAAATTGGAGAAGCTCAAATGTGAAAAATTGGACTGATGTTGATATGCGATAGTAACACTGTTATGTTAGATTTACCAATGCTTTATTTTATCTTTTTTTTTATCCGATTAATTGTAAGAATAATTGATAGATTACTCAATTACTAAAATATCCGTTTACAACAGCCCTACTCTTGAGTAAACTTTAATTACCTATATACTACACAGTTGTTTGAATCTGCATTAAGGATGTGGGATTTGGACTTTGAACTTTCTCCTGGTATTCTGCAGCACAGAAAAACTCAAATATTGCTTTAAACCTAAACCGGTTTCAAACGGTTACATTTGGTGGTGTAAATCTACCACAAAATAGCATACAACTGTTGAACTTGATCATAGTTTTAAATATATTTATTAATGCTTTGCTGAAGCCAAGAGACAAAAAAGTAGAGCCAATAGCAAAAGTAAGTTTTTGAGTTTTCCAAACACTGCTGAATAGGACGGTGTCTTACTGTAACATGTAAAATATGCAGCCGAAGGTTAGTTGTAGTGAAGTGAATGCTATGTACTCCTCTGTGTTTTGTATGTTTCATTATCGTGATAAGTCGTCATGGGTTCGGTTCACATATTTGATCAGTCAACAAGATGAAGGGTGAGTATACATTAAAAGGTTTACTATGGGTCATCAAAAAAAAACAAAAAAAAAACAGCTGTTATGCAATCATAAATAAAACGTTTAGGAAGTTGCTGTATAAATAGTTTTCTTATCATGCGCTGTAGCACAGGACCTGGGTATGAAAAGGAGGAAGAAAAATTACCTCAGGTATGTTCTCACCAGAAAATGTAAGGAAAAGTTATTGCTGCTTTAAAAGCACATTAAAATATGTACTATTCATGTTTGAAGTGCCTAAAGCTTTTGCTGTCTCTGTTACCAGACATGCCTTAAATTGCAAAGTAAGATTGTATATGAAGCACTCATAATCCTGTCTGTAATGGCTGTATGCACATTGTTTTGGTGTGACTGTTCACATTCCATTGGCACTTGATTATGGGTGTGGGGGCTGTAAATAAATGTGGGCTCACCAGTTTAACTTGTTTTGTTATGATAATCATTTATAGGACTTTCACTGCTGAATTATACTGAAGAGACTGTTGCACTCTTGCTCAAAAACAAGTGCATTAGGTAACTGAGACATGTGAAATTGTTCTTGTATGCTTCTAAGACCATTAATATCTAACTTTATTTCTTTAAACAAAGTATCTATGCAAAAATACGTTACAGCTTTCTCTTGTGTATAGTTTTGTAGTTTTTAATGTAAGTCTTTGAACCAAAAGAAGAGCACAATTATTTTTTATTGCTTTAAGGCTCAGGTTTATTTATTACTCAGTATAGACAAGAAGTCAGAAAGTATGACGTAGAACCACAATGTTACCCTTTACAAGAACATTTATATGGTTGTGATATTTTAATAAATAAAAGCATAATTTTGCAATTGGTTTCTTTGTTCTTTGTAGTTTAGTCCCAATAAAATCCCCAAATTCTAGTCTAAAATGAATCTGTCACCAATTGTGTCTTGCATTTGCTTAAAATTTGTGTTTTACAAAGATTAAATGACAACTTCTGCTTTCATAATCCTGTAGAAACTCTATGGATGGAGCTTTCTGGAGAACTGTTACTCCCTGTTGTGTAACCGTAAGAGTTTAGTTTAATTTTTTATAGGATTAAATAAGGGCATAAAGATTTCAATTTACCCTCCATTTTCTCTTGTGAATTATTCAGTGCTGAAGAATCTGTGCTCAGTGAGAAGATAAAGACATAATAGTGCAAAATTAGTTGCATTAAATAAGTCAGGCAGACCCAGTAAAAGAGCAAAACTGTTTCAGGGATATTGTATATATATATTAATTTTAATTATAAATATATAAAATTATATATTTATAAAATAGACATCATATATCTAAAATAGACATATTTTAGTTTTTGTTAAATATCTGATATCTAACTAAAATATGTATTTTAGTAGAGGCTGCACAGTAGCACTGTTGCCTTGCAGCAAGAAGGTCCTGGGTTCAATTTCTGGCCCAGGGTCTTTCTGCATGGAGTTTGCATGCTCTTCCTCCCACAGTTCAAAAACATGACTGTCAGGTTAATTAGTCTCTCTAAATTCTCCCTAGGTATGTGTGTGGTTGTTTGTCCTGTCTGTCTCTGTGTTGCAACAGACTAGCGACCTGTCCAGGGTGCACCCCGCCTCTCGCCTGAAATATCTCGCTGGAGATAGGCAACCGTTCTGACCCCACTAGAGACAAGGATGTATAGAAAATGGATGGATGTATTTTAATTATATGTAACTTTTTCTTTATACATTCTTTTTTTTAATAGACCTCCTGCCCAATTTCCTTTCATCTGGGAGTTTCTTAAGATCTGGCCAAAATAGAGATAAATCAGAAGAATAAATGATAATCTTAAAATAATCATCTAAAGTCTTAATTCATTTATTAATCAGTTTGCTCTTGTGGTATGTGGGACACTGAGAGAAGACAGACCGGTTTTTAAATCACTCTTATGATTCAAGGTAAGCCAGATTTCTTCCTTCTGAAACTGGATTAGACTGCCACTGAAATCATTACTTTTAATCTGTTCTTCTGGAAAACGTCAATGTGTTTAGACAGTGATTGTTGTTTACGCCAGTTCACTTTTCTTATCTCATTCAGATAACAGACAATCCTATCAGGCAAAACAAAATACCAGATATTGATGAGAGTGGGGATCCCTTGACGCCAGGACTCTCCTTTCTGATGCTTTTGTCAATATTGATGCTGGTCTTTTTGCAGGTCGGTGGATGGGATTTAAGAGTGCAGAAATTCTAGGTTTGGGGTTTGTCTTTATCACGTTCTCTGCCATCATGCTGCACTGCAGGCCTCCTCTTGGCATGTTTGGGTGTCCATTTCAGCATCCATTTTTGCTCCACCTTCTTCACTTACACATGGTTTGAAATCATAAGTCGTATAAATAAGTGCTGTACTTATCAGGCATAACATTATGACCGTGGACAAGTGGAGTGAAATTATCTCTGTTAATGAATGAAATCTAATGGGCAGGAAGAAAACTATTTGTCAAAAAAAAAAAAGCCATTATTGAATATGTTACAAGAAGGAAAGATGGAGAAAGCTGATCTGGCAAATTTATACAGTGACTGGATTGATAGATTCAAGCAATGTTAATCCACATAGAGAAACATGTAATTCAGCTGACAATCAAAAAGTCTCTAGACTATTAATATTTGTTATAATATATTCCACTGATTTGAATTTTCAACAAACTCTTTTGACATCTTTTTATTAAAGATTAGCCAGCTTCTACCAATGACTTTACTAATCTCAAACTATATAAACAAATTGTTTAAAAGATCTGCTAGTAACAATCCATTTTCAGAAATGACAGCATTGACTCCGCGCCTCAATGAGTCTGGAATAATGTGGGATGAGCATATTACTTGGCAGGTGGTCATAATGTTATGCCTGATTGGTGTCTAGCTTATGCTTTAGTATTTGAAGCTCAGATTGTGTTAATGAATGTTGTTTTATTTTCCATATGATTAGTGAGAAGATATTTTTCCAGATGAAAGGTATATTTTATCTTTGGACATTTCTTGACAATAAGTATTAACATATAGTAATTATTATATTCTTGGTTGATGTTAAGTATCTGTTTCACATTGAGGTATTGAACATACAATTTCTTCAGTCTAGTTGACCACTAGATGGCATTACAGTCTAGGAAAGGGTTTAGGATATATTGAAGCAACCTTAACCATATTCAACACTGTAATGTACAAACTACAGTAGGTTTTACATTTTGAGGATTTACATTTCTTGAAATCTTCATCTGCATGATTTTAGAAAATCATTTGCACATTTACTTGACCTTTTTGGTCCGTTACTACTTTGTTTTTCCCTTTTCAAGTCTAATATTAAATCAGAAAGAAACAGTCTATTTAGATGAAACCCAGACAGCATGATGAAATGATTAAAAGCCCCTAATCTCAGCTGTCCAACGTTGCTACTATTCTCCAATAAAAATGTAAGTCAAGGCTGAAGGAGACTGATACTGAAAACACACAAATTCAGGACTTTATCTGGTTCCCAGCAGAAAAGTCACTGATTTGTTTCTTGGGTATTTAAAAAGTTATGAATTAATTAGAATATTTTTAAGCATAAAAAACAACTGAACTAATGCAGATTCACTTTAAATCTGTTTAAAAACCGAGCAGTGAAAAATAAAAAATCCCAGTTGTTTGTGGCGAAGTGAGAATTGCAAAGATAATTATGAACTCTTTCATGCGTCTCACAAATGACATTCACCATGGAATGGCACTTGTCTTGATTGGTGCACTGTGGAAACTCCCAAACCAGAAGTAGAAAGTTAATATATGCTCACCTTCAGTCTGTACATATCTTTCTATCACCAGTTCCCAATACAACTCTCACTAATAACACCTGGAGCAAAATGATTCCCTGAAAGTGGAGAAGGCTCCTGAATCTTCTCTGGAGGGAAAATCTGATTTATGAGACCCAAGTTATTCAAACTCCTATATTCTGCTTTCTTATATAATTTTTCTCTGCATGAGAAATAATATTTCAAGTTATTAAAAACACAAACCTGTAGAAGCTGTTTTGACAAAAGTTTAGCACAATTCTTCCTTTTTCTTCCTTTGTCTTCATTTTCAACTACTGTTTCCGTAAATCACTAAAGACTCCCTCTATGTTTTTGTTTTTCCATATAGAGAAGATGGCAAGATTACAAAGAAGCACTTTTCTTCTGGTGAAATACTGTTTCAACTAGTCAAATTCTTAATGTCCTGTGAAAAGGACATTTCTCCATTTCACTGAGGCTCAACAAGATCAGCCAGCAGGTATCTTATGTTTGCTGTCAAAAACAGTTTTATAGCCACCTTAGGCATCAGTTTGTTACATTATTCTCCCTCTTAAATATAACGCTCTTTCCAGATGAAGCTCAGAGATCTGCCAAATCCATGTTTCCAACACAAGAAAAAAAATTCAAATAAAAAATAAAGAAATTAGATTTCTGGTGGAAGTCTTTGCCTCACTATTTTCCGATTAAAAGAAGTTAATAATAACAGTCCTCTTAAAACAGTCCATAGAGTTCTTTTCCAAAACAAAAGGCAAGTTTGTAGAACGTCAAAAAGCGTAACAAAAACATACGCGTTCAAAAATTCAGCGGTAATTTGTTGATTATTTTCCAGTATGCCTTCTGTGAGTAAAGCCACAACATATTTACTTCATCTGTTGATTTCTTCTGAATTATTTGCAAATGCTGCCATTAAGTTTGTGAGATTTTTTTTGCTTCCTTTTCTTCCCATAGAAGATACATCTGGCCGAGTGGTTTTGTGTTTAGTTCTGTCTGTTTCCTGAACAGAGCCATTGAACAAGCTATTGCTGCTTCTAATGATGCACAGTCTTTGTTTATTTTTTCTACAAAGTACCTCTGGCTCTGGGTGTTTTCTTGTAGCTGTGTCTTTTTCCTGTATGGAGGTACTGACTGCTTGACTTTTACAGAAAAAAACCTGGAACAAAACTAAGACAATAACCTATGTGTGTTTTAATCTCATTTGTCAAATTAAAATACCTTTAGAAAAAAAAAATCAGGTACCATACTTTTCATTTTATTTTATTTTTCACCCAATTTTTCATAATTATTGTTGGTTTATACAATAATTAGAACCCAACATTTCTAATTAGCCTCAGTAGTCATATAACCCCCCTTTGTAGTATTCTTACAACAGGAATAATTTGTTTATTGTTTAATTTTCTCAATGGTGCTATTGACTTTGCCATTGCTGCCTAATTATGTCTACTCTTTGTTTTTAATAGAAAGTATTTTTGTGTTTTCTGCCTATTTTCTCAACCCCCCGCTTGTTGTGGCTGATGGCTACTGAAGTTGAGTCGGGTTCACCTGGATGGTTTTATCTCTTTAAAAAGCAGCTGTTTCTTTCCACTGTTTCCACTTCATTGGGACAGTTAAGGACTTGATGCTGTGAACTGGACTTCCTTTGATAAACAACTTTTATCAATTGGGGTTACAAGGTTGTGAAAATTTCACTGTATTGTTTAAGAATTAGCATTAAGTTAGTCTTTATAATCCATTCTTAATCTTAAAATTTGGGACTTTGGTTAGATTATTACAGACTGATTTCAACCAAATTAAGACCAAATTGGCTGATATATATTTGGATCTGAATTGGACCTGCTTGTTTAAAGTGGCTTGAGAAGACATAAATTAAAAACTGACACTTTATAAATGAGATGGAATGAACTGGATTAATTAAATTAACTTATATTTTAAGATGATTGCCCATTTAAAAATGCCTGGTGGTTTTTGTTTTGCAAGGAAACATTTTTATTAATTTAATCACGATTTGGACTACTGCTTATCAGCTTGTGATATACAATTACATACTTATAATCTTTCAACAAAACTTAATCAAAAGACTATGTAAAAATAAAGTAAATAAAAAAAAACAGCTGGTTTCCATAAGATATACTAGCACAGACAGTTATTGCGGGATACTGTTAAAGTGAACCTAAATGACCTTTTGTACTCAGCTGAAATAAATTTATATTAGTTTAATTGGAAGAATTTGTGGAGGTTGGGTAGTGTTGTTGTTTATACTAACATTATTTCATCCCAACTTTCTTACAATCCAGTTATTTTCAACGGTCTAGTTTATGTTAAAAATGGCCATTTGTTTCCACCACATCAAAAAAAAAAGTTTCTTCCACTTTCCTTGTGTTGCCTTTTGCCTATTCCTATCACAGCTCGCAGACCGGAATCATCAGGGCACTTTTGTGAGTGATGATTGGATTCAGAGTTCTGATGCAAGTCTGAGGAGCTCAGAGTGAAGAGAAACAGTAAAGGTACAGGTCCTGGTGCACCGTGGCTGTTTACCACCCACTCACTCCCATTCATCCAGGTACAATAGTGTTCAGACTGTCAGATAGTCAATAATCTAGGCATTTGTGGAGGCATGCACCGGTATTTTCAGGACTTGTCTCACAGCAAGGCTGGCTGAATTGCCTTAAAAGCCCCGGAGAAATCAAAGAACATGGTCCTTACAGAGCAGCCTGCTCTGTGTGGAAGAGAAAGGGCTCAGGTAGGTAGACAATAATATGGCAGAGTCTGTTTTATAGAGTGAGGCTGTGGAGAAGTGATAGGGAATCCATGGAGGGGATGAGTGGCTGGGTGCAGGAGAGAAGAACTTAAAGTACTCCTCTGAACTTAATGTAATGAAAATGTAATTTAGTTCATTAACTCTATTAAGGTTTAAGTCAAGTCAAGCCTTATTCCCACTCTCCCTAAAGTCTTAGATGTTTTAACCCTGGAAAACACATCCTTCACACTTATTTTTCTTTTTTGCTATGAAGATACTCCATAGATCAATATCTTCAGTTATTTATTACTCACTTAGACACGGTTTCCTTTGTTTTTGTGGTTACAATGAGTACAAAGGAGAAAAAAAAGTATTATGGTCAAAAACCATGCGGTCTACCATAAACATGTAATTAAAGGTCTCATATTTGGTAGACTTTCAAATATTAAAGCTGTATTTAACCAAGCAGTTTTTAAGTGCATATTTAGATCAGTGTTTTGTTGTGTTTTTTTTCTGTTCTGCAAGTGTCTGTATTAGGGTCTACACTTTCAGCACGTAACTTCAAATGAGGGTCGCCATGAAAAGTCCAAAATTCCTTGTCCACATAGAAACAATTCTAGTCATTTCTACCCCAAACAACAGAGTGGAAATGAAAAGGGGTTTTATAAGTTCTTCTTGTAATAATAATTTTATGTGTCAGATGAGAAGAAAAACAGAAACACTTGCATGTCATAATTTTTTTCCCACTTACCATTCAGGGCTTAAACAAAAAATAAAATGAATTGAAAAAGACTTAGAGAAAAAAGAAATAACTTTTTTCCCTGTGTGCTGGAGAAGAAAAAAAGACTTTGAAAAATCACACAACTGATTTTTTTCACTTGCCCTTCAACATAAGTCAAACAACAACAAAAAAATATAAAAACAAAAAGATTTTAGCACTCTTTTTCTTTTCCACTCTTTTGGTTGTTTGCTGTAGAAAATAAGAAATATTGTTTGTAATCAGAAATACTTTACAGAAAAACACAGTTGATCAAACTTTGCACATTATAATTTAATGTATGTTTATTCTTAATTTTTACTTGCACATGAAAAATAAAATATAAAAAAAAGTTTTGTTGTTTTTTTCCCAAAAAATATCTAATCATGTTATATGAGTACACACTCATAACTGCACAATTTCACTGGCCAACATTCTGCTCGATTCCCTAATTTACTTGTGACAAAACACACAAAGTGCCCATTTCATCAGTTATTAGCTGTAACTGAAGCCTTTCTCTCAGCAATTAACTGGGCAAAGCAAGATGTGTTGAAATGGTGCAATAATAATTCTGAACCATAACTGGACTCTATTAAAGTGGCCTACAGGGCGGTAGAAGGCGCACTGTGTTGCACAAAGCAGATGGCATGGAGTAGGCTGATGGCATCAGAGCACACTGATACAAATACACACATGGAAACAAACACACACTTTAACATGCACGGTGACCCCTCTGTGCTCCCAACAACAACACCAAATGCTCTGTACCATCCAACAGCTAGACATTACAGAATGATTAGGGAATAAACACACAAACACTGTCAGCTGACCACCAGACGCTTTGAGCGCTTTGCTGCCAAATAAAAAGTCAGTTGGGCGGTTATGAGTTGGCTGCCTTCTCTGCTGACGAAATACGTGAGGAGGTTCCATTTCAGTCTCTGAATGTACAATATCAGCAGCCATAGAAAGTGTTGCTAATTCACAAAAGTGGAAAGTCATTTTCCCACTGGGCAGCTACGAAGATGTGACTCATTTGTTTATCTGCCTCCTCCTTCATCTGCCATCTTTATCTGATAAAGTTTATATTAGGCAATCTGAGAGATATCTTGACGTTAAATTCCCATATGGAGAAGGTAACAGTGGTCATGAATTTCTTTTGTTGTTTCTTACACAGATAAAACCCACATATATCTGGTGTTATTTCTGGCCAACAGAACAATCTACATACAAATAAAAAGCAATAGGCTGACCCATGAGCTTGCTTGTATTCAACACAGCTTAGAAAGACAAATTTGAATAATCTGATATTATTAAATAAATCAAAAGACTGAAAACATGTTTTCAGTGGAGCTGCTGCAAAACTGCTGCTTATTTATCGACTCAGTGAGTGGAGTCTCCAGTTCTCCACCGGCGGCTGCTGACTTAAGCAGCTGACTTCTCCACCTTGTCCTGCTGTGTACATTATGAGACCTGTAATTGCTTTATAGTTTAATTATAGTTATTATGAAGTTGTAATTTGCAATGTGTGGATCTACAACTGCCCCCTTATTCTCAAAACAAAGTGTGTCCTTCCACACAGCCAACATGTCTTTCTGTGCGAATTTATGTGCAGCTGTGCTGGTCCTGAAAATAAAATTAACTCTAAAGCAGCCAAAATACTGGAAAATGACAGATTGTTTTATTGCTCGATAGAACAAACCTATTGATTGACTATGTACTCTGCTATATTTTTATTTTGTGTTAAAGAAAGGTTTAGTATAACCAATGTGCAAACTGTGGAAACTGTAGCCTATTTTGCCCCTTGTGGATTTTTTTTGATAAATACTCTCAAAACACTTTAAGTCACCAGTTGACACATATTCCACACAAACCAAGGATTGCATTGGAAGCACTTTGCCACCACCCGGAGGTTGGAGGTATGAAAAATTCAGTTTTATTTAGTTGATTTCCAGTATATGGCATGTACTATATTCAAATTAACTGTCACTTTTTAATGTAGCCTTTGCTTGAAAGTAAAAAAAAATCACCAAAATTAATTTATGTATAATTAGAAATAAATTCAGAAACCAAGGGTCAAGTATTGTCAGTCACATTACATTAACATCCCTATGTGTTTATACCACCAGTAGTAGCTAAGAAATTAATTTCTCCTTATGCATTTGCAGACATGCAGTGCTGTCAATCCAGTGAAAGAAAAACATCATTTTAAAACATAAAAAACTTTAATATACTAATAACATACTTTTCATGTCTGCATAATATATTTATATTACAATATACATTTCACATCATAATTTTTTTTTTTTACATTCTCAAAATGTAACATATATTGCATGAATGTGATAATTTACAGTACAATGCCAGAAATACACTTTTATGTTGGAATGTAAAACGTTTTACATTCAGACATAATAGTTTGTTTTGTAAAATGAAAACAATGTGTAATATATCATCTATATCAATTGTTTAATTTGGACTCTGTTAAGGTTGAGCAATTGCAGAAAATGAATAGATGGATGGATGTTAGCGTGGGTCCTATCAGAGTGACATGAATCACAGCTGATTCTGTAGCTCTTTGAATTTACCTTCAAGTATTCTTGAGAGATTCTAAAATCAATCTGGTGCAATGAGAAATATTTTTGGCACAGCTGCGCATGTTATCCCTCAGTGCTTGTACACCATCTGCCTGCTAAGTGTGATTGATTAAGTTAGTCAAGATTCAGGAAACAGTTTCACAAAGGGAGTGTTTAAATACAGTTTGTTTACCTCCTACATCTGCTGAGCTAAGGAAATGCTAAGCATGAATAGCTTAATATAGTAAAACAAGAGGATCACTGACATTGTGAGTTACATCTTTGTTTGCTTTCACTGTCCTACCACCTCTTTACCTTTACCCCATAGGGAGCGTTAAACCCTGAACAGTTGTTGACTTTTTAAATAATTTTAATTTCCAAATTAGTTTTTCCTTTAGATAAAGTTTAATGAAAAAGTTTTCATTTGTCAGGAATAGTCTTCAGAAACACCTACATTTTAATTTATGCCCAATTTTGATAAAGCATATAGCCAACAAGGCTCTGAAAAATTTAAAAGCAAACAGCAGCAACAAAATGTCCTTTTGTAGGCTCCATAAGCATGCCACTTTTTAAAGGATTGAATATTAAAGACCAGCTCAAATACATTTTACAGAAAATAAACTGTTTTTAAATGATTGCAGCTAAATAAACAATGCAGTAAATGTCATATCTTAAGTCCATCTATTACCTTAGCTCTAATTCATGCAAAAGGTAAACTAAAAGTGTTTCAATTTCAACCAGAATAGCAAACAATGATGTACAGCCATTTGAAGCTCAAACACAAACCATACATTCTGGTTTGATTTCAGGAAAAATCTGTATTTTTTTATTGTATGTGCGTCTCTTGTCATACTTTGACAGCTACAATTAATTGCCTTGTGTTGTGTATGCTGACAGAAAAACAATTTCATATGGACATAAAATCTCACAAGACTGAAACTGTCACAGAAGAATTATTACGGTTATTAAAATTACACGTAAAGAGGCTGGAGGGGGAAAAGATAACTCTTTTCATGCTTTCATTCATTTTAGACTTGTATTTTCTCTGTTTAGCATTAGATGCAATAATGCCTACAATTGAATGTGTAATTTTAATAAAAGATGACATTTTTTAAACTATGCATATATTGTATGTTTGATTGCAAAGTTAGTTAGGGATGACAAAAGTTACAGAGCATCCTTGTTAAAAAAAAATTCAGATATTTTTCTTGTGCAACTGTCCAATTTGCACAACTATTTTTATTGATATAGCAAGATCCTGTGTTTGTTGATAAACAAGAAAGAAACTTTTTTCTGATAATTTGATTAAATATGAAAGTCATGCAAACATACAAGAGTGGTGGTTTTGATTCTCTAAATTTACAAAATGTGCCTGTTACCAAAGAAAATTGTTCTCTTTATTAAAATTAAGAGAATAAAGCACAATCTGTTAATAAATTTTCAGGAAAAACCGTTTGATTTAGGTATGCATATTTCATCTTTCTCAGTTTGGCAGGGCCATAATGTCTAATTTGAGCGTTCTAATCAAATAGATGTATTGTCTTCCACTTACTTGTGCTGAGAATGCAAACACAGCTCTTTCCCTAAACAAGGCCTGGATAACTCTTGAAGTCATTGAAATGTATTTGGACTCAACAGGCAAACTGACATGTATTTCTTAGCAACTCTAAAGGGATAAATATCTGGTTCAATGTTCCACAGAAACCTTTTAAACACCCCTATCTGATGATAGACTCACATTCTAGTTCCAACACAGAGGTAATGATGACTAGATGAAGAAGATCTTCACCTCATTTTGATAACAATATCCTCATTCTGGGTCTACATTTCCACAACCTAGTCTAAATCCAATCTGGGATGGTCTTTTGACTTACTGAGTTATCAAGAGGTTTCCCAGAATGTCCTTGAGCCAAACTCTAACTCCTTTTCCATAACCTCCAGACATGTCCCATTATTCCCGTGTCAAGACTGCGGCTGGAACACCTAGTTTCCCTCAGCTTGGAGGGAAAATCACACACACTCAGGTTCAAGAAGAAAGCAGATCAGTAGAATTGCAAAACTATGAGTATCTGCGGTTATAGATACTCATAGTCCTATAACTATGTGTATATATACATATATATATATATGTATATATACACACTATGCTTGCTTCTTCTACTGAAGTGACAATAAAAATGTGCAAATAATCCTTTGACGTCTTCAAAAGTTTTCTTTCAAAACCACCTTAGATAGGCTCCTGTTTAATATCAGCTATAGAGAAAATAAAACCAACAAATTCTGCATAATTAGAAATTAGTCTATATTAAAGAATGAAACATGAAAATATAAATGCAGTATACTACACATTTTAAACTTTTTTTTTTTTTTTACTTGTGTCCTGCCTCAGAATTTCAGGCATGCCATATAAAGAATTATAATTTTTCACCTGGAATTAAGAAGAGGTTATAATATTTAGAAGGGCATAAATCTCACTGCAGGTAGTTTCTGCACCCAGAAGTCACGTCAGTCCCCAGCAGACAACTATGACAACCACTAGGTACATATTAACAAACAAAACAGTTTTGTTAATATGCCATACATGAATTTCCTTCTACTTGATCAGTCTGACATCATCCTGACTGCGGTGCTGAAATGAAACCGAAAAGCTGAGGGTGGGTGGTTAGTTTTGCTGTAGTCTAACCAAGAGTTTCTAATTTGATTACGCGTTAAGATTTTAACTCAATGAACAGAACACCAGAGAGTCAGAACTCACTGCCAAAACCGCTGATTTTGGCATGAAGTAAGGT
This sequence comes from Girardinus metallicus, assembly GCA_903067095.1. Lineage (NCBI taxonomy): Eukaryota > Metazoa > Chordata > Actinopteri > Cyprinodontiformes > Poeciliidae > Girardinus > Girardinus metallicus. The sequence goes on from CAEGAE010075010.1 coordinate 13,644, forward strand.
AACTGAAGCTCCACATAATAAACAGACCAGCTCAGGAATTCATGTTCTGTTTATGAGCCACTGTGTTGTTCCGTGGTTTGGGATGCTTTCATGCTGAGTTTTAAGATGACCCACAATAAGAATAAAAACTCAATTTGTTTTATGAGTTCCTAGGGAGAAATGATTCACTTTGTTTATTCTGACATTATTTAGAGGAAACTCCAGCTGTCACAATTTGATGCAAAGCCCTATATTTGTAGTTTTAGGAACATTTTACCTTTATAAAAAATAGCTTTCACTTTTTACCTTTGTAAGTCATTCCTTTATTTTTGCTACATGAAAAATAAAAAAAATAACACAGAGAGACTGAACACCTTTCGACAAGGTTTAATTTATGACACATAACTTTGAATGCTAGGTGTGGAGCTATCAAAGAAAATGACATCATAAATGACATGAAAGCATTTTTAAGGCACCTGCCATATTTACACAAAAATTCACACCTGATAAATACAGACCGAAATCCTCAAAACAAATTGCACATAGCCTTTGTGGCACTATGTGCAGCAGTGCTTTAATTCTTCTGCTCATTTTGCAAGTCGGAAACATAAACCTACATAATTTTCTATTCTAGTCTGTCTTTTTCCTGCAGGCTTTTTTCAAATTATGGAGCTTTACAAATATCTGCTTCATTTTAACGACATGTTCTCTTGTTTGCCCAATTTGAAGAAGTGGAGTCATTGTCTGTAATTGATAATAAAATGTCTCTAATAAAAAAAATGTAAAAATACTTCATTAATATTTATTTAATTGTTTTAAAATTGTTGGGCACCAGTGATGTTGTTAAAAACAATGTTTACTAACCTACCCTAAATAACGGTATTTTTCTATTTTAATTACAATGCTGTTATAACACTAGCAAACAGATTTAGTTTAAAGCTTTTTAATTGTACAGCGGCAGTGGGTTTGCCACATCCACGGTGGCTTGTTTTAACCATTTCCTTGTTGCTGCTGTGGAAGTTCAATTCCACAAATAAGTTTGAAACACATGGTAAAGACCCTCATTGTTTCTTCCACAGACTTTCTGGAAAGAGTCAGCAAAATGTCAGAGCACCACGATGTATGAACAAGATCTACCTAAATGAGATTTCAGAGAAGAAAGTGAAATTTATCACATGAATTTATCAAGAGCCAGGGCCATGGAGATGCTCCTTAAAATAGCAATTTTAACATCAGGAACACAAGGAAGAAATCAAGAAAGCACATGTAGAGAAGATGTATAAAAATAAGGAATTGCAAATCAAGGTTTTCTCTCCCATTCCTGGATCATCTTTTCCTGCTGAGAAAGAAATCATTGTGATTTATTACACCTGCTGATGCTGTGTTTTCTACTTGCTGCAGATGGTGTTTTCCATAAAACCTCAAACACACATTCAGCCAAGCAAAAGACCAAGATCCCGCAGCGCTCCCACATCATCTACACACATGAAAACCTTCTTCAGCAATCATTATTTAACATAATTACTTAGCCTGAATCGACAGACGCTGAAAATAAATGTTTAGATTCAACCAGAAGGAAATTGAATATCTGGTGTAGTTGAACTCTTTGGAAAATTCTCCCCCATCCACTTGAAAGATGCTAAGTAAAAACATATTCAGACAGTTATGATTAAAAGCTCCTAATAAACATACCAAAACCAACAGTGAATGTTAGTGAGACTTTTATTGAATGTACTGTATTTCTTTCCCAATATTTAATTTCAAAACATAATGTGCATTAACTAACTTAGTCTAATAGATTATTGGGTCATCATGAGTTATAAAAACAGGAAAACCTTTAATAGCAGATCTTCAGACTCTATAATTACGAAGGACACTTCTCAACTCTCTGTGTAGTAGGAATTCAAAATGACATATCACCCGGAATACATTATTACATTAGATATTCTTCCTTTTTCTCATTAGGAACAGTGAAGCTGTTGAGAGAAGAGGGGCAGATGGATGGGCCAAAGACTGGGGAAGCTCAGGAAGGTATACCGTTAGAGGATTTTAAGGACTGGTGATTGGAGTTGAGTTACATCTTTAAACAGGATAAGAATAATTAACACACAGCCAGAACCAAGTTGAATCAAAACATATTGATGTGATAAAATGGCTTGGTCAAATTCCAGACGTGTAGTTGAATCAAATGTTATTCATGACATCAGAGATTTACCCTTTTTTTTTACTCACCAGCAGGTGTGTATATACAACAAATAATATATATATAGTGACAAACAGCAAAAAGGGGTATTGCTCTGCAAAATAATTAACCAGATAATAAAACTAATAATGGCAATAGAAATCAAATAACCATACAAAAAAACAAACACAAACAAGGAAGTACATTAAAAAGGATGCATTCGAAGCAGAACATCGTCAATTCTTGTCAAGACAAAAGTGAAATTAACATGTGAATTAGGATATGCTTTTTTTTCTAAACTTGTCAGTTATTTTTTCCTATTTTTCCAGTTAAGCAGTATTGTTTTCTTGGCTATAGTCAGGGCCACAAGCAGCAGGGTTTGGGTCTGTTTGGAGTTTATGTTCAGTTCATCTAAATTACCAAGTAAGCAGACGGAAGGGGAGAGTGGGATGTTGTGGCCAGAGACTTGAGACAGTTTGGTGATTGTTTCTTTCCAGAAGTTTGTATTAGTGGACAGAGCCAGAATGCATGGAGGTGGTCATCAGTCTTACTAAGTCTACAGTGTGAGCAAATGTCTGATTCTGTAAGTCCCTTGACGTTCATCCTGTGCTGTGTGAGGTGTGTTCTGTGGATTATGTTTTATTGTATCAACTGTATCTTGGTGTTATTGGACATGCTGAAAATGTTGTGGCAGACATTATTCCAAAATTGACTTAGGTTTAAAGTATTCTTTTACTATCATGCACCTTCTCACTGAAAGTAAAATTAAGTCATAATTAAACTGTAATCTAATTATGCATCCATGGATGAGTTTGAGATTAGGTTAATGTCAGAGAGGCCTTCCAACCTCAAAGACTCGGAGTTCATCATCAGAAATAAATGGTTCTAAACACGGGTGGTAGCATGTGAAGAACTGAGCAGTAATTATGAAGAGCTGTAACTTCTGTATTATCATGGAAAGTATAAGTAATTTTTTCATTCAATTCTTGTTTTAATATGTATGTTTTATTTTCAAAATTGTTTTTCTTTTTACATTGCTTTATTGTTTTTTTTTTTGTTTTTTTTTTAGAAAAGTATGCATAATTTTCTATCAGAAGCAAACTTTTTGATTTAATGAAAATAACGTTAAATCTAAATCTGCCAGGAGTATGAATCATTTTGGGTTCAACTGCAAATCGAGAAAATTCATGTTCCCAAAGACCCTCCTTCCAATCTGAGTGAGCTGTTTTGCAAATGAGAATTGGCAATAATGTCATTCACTATAAGTGTGTAAAGTTGATGTCCCAACATTTACACCTGTAATTAAATTCAAATTGCACCAAAAGTTGTCCCTACTAAGTATTCATTGAGTGGTCGCACTTTTCAGGTTTCAATTTCAGAAAAAAATAATATAATTTTCCTTTCACTTAGCAGTAAAACACTAATTTGTGTAGGTCTATCATAATAAAATACATTACCTATAGCTTTACAATATGAAAATGTTTAAGAGGCATGAATATTTTTGCAAGGCACTGTGATGCAATGACTAGAAAAAGGCACATCACTTTTGTGTATATAGAATAAAATCTACAGCTGACCAGCTTTTTCACATGAAGTGCTGTTTTTGAATTTTTTTGTTTATAAGAAAACAGTGAAAACACACAGGAGAGTTTATGAGATATCAGTCAGTTGTCCATGAAGAGTCTCTAAAATCCTGCATGAGCCACTTGTATTTTGCTGCTATAGGTGGTCTCACAAAATCCATCTATTTCCTAGAGGGGAAGGAGTTTTGTCATCAACAGAAAACAGAGCGAAACAAACAACTGCTGTTTCTTCTCTTTTCTTTTCAACTCTCAGTTAAAGGCACACTCATCCATTCTGTTAGCTTTCAGCAGAAACAGAAAATACTTCTCTTCAGATATGCATCTTGTTTAGAAACAAAAATAGCTTTTTTATTTAAATACATTTTGCATTAAGAATTTATTCTTTTCAGTCCAATATAGCATGTATAAGGTTCACAAATATGAGGAGAAAAAACAATGACATTATAATTTTTGACAAAAGAAACCCTATTATTTCAATAGGATTCATGTTCAGTTCTATTTTACTGCAGGAATTCCAGTTTCATCAGTCCATCTAATCTATAAACGCCACTTTTAAAACATTCTCACAAAAAAAAACCCTGACTTTGTTCCTTTATTTCTCACAATAATATTAGGAAATGTTATTTGTGGCTGTGCTTTTCTTATCCGCCCATCACATGCACCACACTTGAAATGTCGTGCATGAAAATTGAGACATATCTCCATTTTCCCCCCAAAGCTATTGTCAACTTTTCTCAGCCTCCTCAAAGCAGAGCAATTACAGCGTGGGCTGTGAATGGTCTTGAGTGAAAATCCATCTAAAATGTTAGGCTAGACTTGGAATGATTTGCAGATGAAGGAATAATGACCCACTGTCAGTCTGTCAGACAGATTAGATGGAAATTTAAGGAGTAGAAAATCAAGATTGCCTCTACAATTAATTCACTATGAGTGCTAAAATAATTTTCCTTTTCAGGTTTCTAAAGACGTTAGAAAGATAAGTTGCTGTATCGTAGAAATGAGCTACTGAATACAATAAAACAAATTTTAAATGTTCATTTTTAAAAAGCTGTATCGCTGGATCAGCTGTAATACTAGCCACATTTTGCATGATCTCGTGTGATTATTTAAGTCTACAGTAACGTAGATAATGTTTGAGCCATTTGAAAGTAATGTTTTACATTCTTTCACTTTGAGAACAGATCTTGTATGTTTCCAATTTGAGAACAAAACTGAAACAGAATTACAATGTGTTGACATTTTATTTTACAGACTCATTAAAAATAAATTATACCTTCTTTTACGTTTTGAGCTAGCATGCAAACAAATTAAAAATCATGCAAGTTAATAGGGAATCCTATCAAATACTAAAACAATGCATGTCACTTCCTTTTTTTTAACAATGTAATTGTATTTATATTTACATCTAAAATGCAAAAAAAAAAAACAATCAAAGAGAATCAGTTGGAATTCAAAAATCAGTTAATCAGTTAATAATCACTTAATCTAAGCTACCTCCTCTTTTGCACCTATCCATCTCCACACTCATTATTAGCCTTCTGAAATGTGCTTCTTACTGCACTACTCCAGTAATATAATCAGGTGAGAATTCCCACAGGTTGCTCTCCTCCTTCACAGTCTAGCTGTCTGAGAGGAATTCCATCGTAGGTTATTGCTAATTGAATACCAAGTTCTCACATAAGGAATTGCTTTCATCTTCTACGGCTCTGTTGTGAAAACTCATCAGCACAGCGATGGGAATCATTTTCTCTTGTATATCGAAGGTAGACTAAACTGTTTCTGCCCATTTCATTCATTCTTACTGAGTGCTGTGCTGTCCTCCTCCGTCTTCTGTGAGGCTACACATACCCAACTGGTGTGCTAGGTCTGTTGCGTGTGGAATTATATATTATGCCAATAATATATATATGTATACCACTTTCTTTTTAATTGTATTATGTATTATCCTATTCCACAAAATGAGCTCTCTAAATTATTAATTGACCTGAGGGTATGTGAACTTTTCACCAGCAATGTGTCTGGATATGATGAAATATATATTAAAATCTAAACTGTCTCCATTTGGTTACTATGATTTGTTGAATTATTTTTCTGCTTACTAATTTGGATTTCTGTGTTTTAAAACAAGTTTGTGGATTTAGTATTGTAGAAATGATTATTTCCATTTATTCTGTATCTGTAAAGCACAAACAAAAACAAACCAAATCTGTAGGTTGTGCAGATTCCTCCATGGAGCCATTACTGGTACATACTAGAGTAATTGTCTTAGCAGTGATTTCTGCTGTTCAACAGAATAACTTCAAGGAGTGCAGCACATCTTTGTGATCGGAAAGTCACAACTGAGTCATCACTGAAGTCACAATATGAAGTCATGACTCATTCTCCAGGAAAAAAATAAATTAAATTTGGCCTTTTGCTTTAGTAGAATCTGCAGTGCTAATCTTTAAGTTCATGAAGAGATAGCTCTTTCAAGGTAAAAATGGCCACATATGCAGTTCAAAAAACACAACTGAAGATATACACTTTAGGCATACAAACAGCTACCCAGTATAAGGCAATTATAATTTTTGCATTGTGAAACCAAGGTATTTTTGGCATAAGAGTACAAGATGCGTTCGAATTATTTTGAGAATGCACAAGATTTTTCTCTCAGAGAGTTGTGAAATGGAGTGTAACATGTTTTCCTTTCATCCATTGCTGTTAAGCATCTCTGTTAAGAAGTTGTCCTTCATGTGCATTATCTTTATGAGATTTCCTTGCTGATCTGCTGATTTAATCTTTCCGAGAGCCTTCATGGTGTCACGGTGTGTTGCAGGAAAGTGGAAACTGAGAGAAAGATCTTGCCATAGTCTCCTCGGGTGAAATAAGCCCTTTAATGACATTTTGATCAGCGAGGTATGTCTGACTCCAACAGTGTTGTAGAACCCACAAAGACAGTCAACTTCAAGCTTATCAGCACCTCCTTAGTCTTTAATTAGTCGAATTGTCAAATAGCAAAAGAAAAAAAGTCCTACACATTTCAGCTCCACGAAAAAGAAGCTTTTTATCTCTTTGAAAATATTTATTTTGTGCTGTCAAAATAAACACTGAAGATGTCTACAAAATTAATTATTAGTTTCTTTGGACAGCTGTTTCTTTTTCATTTTATGTACACACTCAGAAGGAATATTGAAGGGAAAACAGAACTTGTGGAGTTAAACAGAAATCCCAATCTCTGAAAGACTTTTTTGCATATTTGTTTAGTTTTTCCAGGCAAAAAATTAGCAGGAATCAAACTTAAGATAGACTGGATGAGTTCTGAGGTTGAAATATGAAAAGGTAAGTTAAAAGATTAAAGTTTACAATGTTTTCTTCATAAAAAATATGATAAAGAAACAAACGACATGGATGTTCTTTAGATAATATTACAACATAATTCCCTTTTTTTTAAATAACGCCTATTAGGATACATTTATTTTCAAATGTTTTAGATTAAAATAAATTATTTTGAAGAAAAATAATTCTGTGGATGTTGATAAATCACTGAAAGTCAAGCTTTACTTTACTTTGTAAATAAAGTAATATAAAAGTCGTATAATTGATTGACAGTAATAGTAAAAATGATTACACTTACTGTTTCCTTTCATTCCACTACATGCTGCATAAGGCTTTTCATATTAAATTAATGTTAGAGAACTCGTTAGCAGTACATTTTTAATTATTTCCAGTTATGTCTGAGGGTCTGATAATGCATCTAATTTCTCTAAAAATGAAAAACTTAGTTTTGATAAATATTTTAGAGACACATACATGTCATGCTAGAATTAGAGGAAGGCGATGAAAACATAACTGGAGCCAAAAAAAAAACAAACATCCCTGCTCTCTATCAGTTAACCAGTAAATGAAACTGGTTTGTCTACTAATTTTACTAAGTAGGAAGATCAATAGAGTTTTTGATGGATTTTTACAAACAAAACAACATGGAGTTCTGCTGTTCTTTTTAACAGGATTTAAGGGGATTGTTCTGCTCAACAAATGAAAATAAAGGAGGGATTTAGTTCCTTAGATGACTTTGGAAAGCCAGCCAAGTATCTTGGGAGATGTACTGATTTTTATCGTTCCAGGAAGAAAACTCTCAGACTTTGTTGGTTGAACACCACTCACCTCCAGGTCATCATCACATGAAAACCTTAAGCTCAAAGTATTATCTCTAATGAAGCAAAGGCTTTGAAGACTCAAAATGCATTTCACAGATCTCAACAGTGGATGAAAACTCTTTGAAGTAGTGATAGAAATGAAAAAATTAAGACTTTTCACTTGAACATGTTTCCATTTAGAGTAACACTGTCTTCTCAATTTCTGTCAGCCTCAAGTTGCAGGATGACCCCCTTGAGTCCCTCACGTCCTCTGGCTTGACCGGATCTCCATCTCGTGATGTGTCTGTTGCATCTACAAATTGTCTTCAATCCATATCTTTAATTTACTAAATTTCATTAAGGTAGGCGAGCATGAGCTTATAATTTTAGACTGTTGACTTCCCACACGGCATGAGAGAAAAATGCAGAGATGTACACGCACTGACATTCAACCGTAACTTCAAGATGCCATGGAAACTGCAATTGCTCAAGAGGTTTGCCGTTAAATCACCCATTAGAAAAGACATAATAGTCATTATTTGCCATTGGGATTTTTCCTTCCTGTTTATATACAAATAAAATATAAAACATGAAGTTGTTTTTAAAATAACACCATCTTTTTGCATGTTGTCAGGTAGTTTAATTAAATTTGCTGCCTTTGTTTAAAGATGTTTGTTGAGCAAGTGTATCCTGAACTTTGAAATGACAAATTCTATCACTTTACACTTTAAATTTCAATGTGTTTTTATCAGGATTCTGTAAAATAGGTTGACAAAATAAAGAAAGAACATGATAAAAGGCTTTCAAATGTGTTTTTTTTCCATATAAAATTCTGAAGATTTTTACATTCGTTTCAAGCTTTTTATACTTTGATACCTTAACATAAAAATCAGAAATCTTCCCTAATGATTCCCTAATCACTGCTAATTTATGCCACCATGGTAACCACTGAAAAAGCATTTCACTATCTATTTTTCCATTTTCTCTCAAAATATGTGGAAAAATAGATTGGCTAAATGTTTGAAATGCTTTGATACCTTTTACTTTTTTGCCATTTGTCACTTTGCAATCACAAATCTAACAGGTTGGAATTTTATGTAATAAAGCACAATATAATGAGTGCATGAAAAAGTATACATGGTTTTTAAAATGGTTTACAAATATAAGTTTGAAATTTATTCCCAATCTCCGTAGTCTTATATTTAACTGCTTGCAACAAGACCAAATGTACTAATGTTTGATTTGGTAAGAGTACTGTACAATTGTCTTCCAGTGAAAAAGGAACAAATAGATAGCAATTGATATCAAAGCTTTAAAATATTTGAATGCGCAGAAAGTTCCTGTTGTTTCATCTAATTTGATTCTTTGAAATCAAAAAAACTACACCAGGATGTCTTTCATGCAATTAAGCAGCAGAAACTCTAGGGTGCAAATGGTGCCTGTTGTTTCTTATGATATGTTGCTTTCTTATAACTATGGACTGAACTTATATAGCGCTTTTTCCGATCATTTCTGACCACTCAAAGCGCTTTACACTATAGTCATTCACCCATTCGCTCACACATTCATACACCGATACGCAGATCGGTAGGCAATTTGGGGTTAAGTGCCTTGCCCAAGGGCACATCGACA
>CAEGAE010075019.1:0-23656 GCA_903067095.1 Girardinus metallicus
TATATATATATATATATATATATATAAGATGACCTTTTAGCCATATGTATGATGGACCACTTAATTATCAAGAGTGCACAGTGAATATGAAAGCTCAGACCGAGTTAAACCAAGAACCAGTGCACAAATAGATAACAGGAAGGCTGAAGTAGCTAATCTTTAAAAGAAAGTTATTAGCCCAAGTTAACGCTGAGTTGGTTGGTACGATGAAGTTCCTCTGCACAGCCACGCAGCGGAAGAAGATTTCAAAGACCTCATGTAAACACAGATCCGGAGTGTTAGCTAATTGAATACATGCAACCGTGTTAGTCAATAAGAAACATGACATGAAATGGCTTGATCAGAAAGGTCTGATTAATTAGAAATAAAAAAAAAAAACACGGAAGCTCAGTCTGCCCGTTGTGAATGTCGAGGAGGAAAAGAAAGCAGCTGCCTGGTAACTCCGACGCTTTCTAGTGTAATCCGGCCCACCGCGAGGCTCATTATGGAGCTCTTAACGTGTAATGCAGCCTTTAAATTGTTTTGAGCACAGAAGAGGATCACAGGAGTTTTTTTTTTTTTTTTTTTTAATAAACAGAGAGAAGTTAAACTTCACTAATGCCCAAGACGCAGGTTTTATGAATCCCCCCCCCCCCGCGTGAGGTCGTAAAACCGCGAATCAGGCTGCTCATCACCGTTTTATAGTATTTCATAAACGACATCAAGACCGTATTAACGTTGCCATTATCGTCTCCCTTAATTACCTGAAGCACACATCGGAGGTTTTTTTCCCCCGATTAATCCGCTAAAGATGTTCATTTGTAACTCTGCTGCTCCCACTCACATCGCCTCCCCGTCGGGGGCTTCATCTGGAGCAACGGGGCTGTGTTTTTACTTGCACCACTCGAGCAGAGGACAGGACCCATTTCACACGGAGGAGCAGATCTTGGGACATAATTACGACGGCTTATTAGTAAATTAGATTAGGGTATAGAGCAGTGTTTCTAAACCATTTTTGGGCCAGCGCCCCCCTATCCATTATCCAGGTCTCTTACCGCCCCCCCGCCAAAGAAACTGTAGATTAATAATAATTTTATTATTAACATAATTAACACTATTGTTGATGTTTTGATTTTTATGCTTGTTTTTGTAATTATCACCAAAAGTATTTTTCCAGAGAACAAAAAAAGCCATGTGAATAGAAATTATTTTTACAGGTCTACGAAAAACCGCAATGAATGGACATTCGACTTAAAATCGGTAGGCCCATCAGCAGCCAATCACGAGTGGAAAAACATATTCCTGTCCTGTGCCATTTTCTGATGTTAGTTGCTAAATCTTGCACAAAATGGCCAGATAAAAGATGCACAACAATGCCAGTTTAAACTTGAAACTATTCGCAAAACGACAGTGCTCTGCGACATGAAAACATGGATAGAGCTGCAACTACATCAATCAGAACTCTTCTTCTCTTCAGTGTTTCTGTGAGTTTCCGGAGGAGCAGCTCTGTGATGCCTTCAGGAGAATGGGACATCCGAGTATCATCCATAAAGTTTCACCCACATGGCATAACTGTGCAACAGAGCTTTCAGTGGAAAACAAAAGTTCCAGATCCTATTAATGACATGCAAATATGAGACAGAAACATGGATTATATCTTTTTTTTTGTTTGTTTATTCTTGCCGTATAGTCCCCGTTTTAATTATTGTTCGAAAGGTCTTGCCGTACAAACTTATTCCTTTGTATTTAATTTAGCTTCTTAGTTTACTCTTGCATTTTGTTCTTCGTTCATTTCCATTTAGTTTTCTTTGATTAGCATTATCCTCTCTTGGTTTATTGTTATGTCCTCTTTTGTTTTTCTTTTTTGTTTTATTTTATCGTTTATTGACGCTCGCCACCAGTAAACTTCACAGTAAACTGTATAAAATGTGCGCTCTCTATCGTGGTATCATCCATGGAGGGATTTCTTTATTTAAATTAGTTCATTTTTCTGACGGATACACAGTGAGGGTATCGTGATTTTAGTAATCACATGTTTATAGTGATATTCCGTTGTCCTTCCATGGAAGACAATAAAACACTTTTTAATACAAGTTGCTGCTTTGACATGATCGCAGCACTGCCAAAACATATGTACAGAAATCCTCAATAAAACATAAAACATTTGAAAATCAGACACCAGACAAGTGAATCACAGCAATGCGGTGAAGCTACCAGTAGCGGAGCTGCGCCAAGAAGCTACAAACACTGAGTAGAAGAAGAGCTGCCGTCGATACGGTTGCAGCATGTTGTAATGTTACACAATGCAATTTTAACAAGTTGCTCAACGTCTAAACTGGTATTGTTGTGCATTTAAGGTGTAAAGTTTACCTTCGAGCAAACGCTCCCCAAAGGAATGGCAGCGCCCCCCCTTTTGTAAAAAATTCCCGCCAGCGCCCCCTGCCGTCCTCTGAACGCCTCCCGTTGAGAAACGCTAGCATAGAGGGTCATGGGAGATGGGAAGAAAGGCTTCAAGACTTCCTCCCACCCCCACCCCACTGAGAAGGAACTCGATAACATTTCTAAGAAGCTCGCACACTTAGACTAGTCCGTTCGTCTCGAATACTTGTCTCTTTCTGCACAAGCCCATAAATGAGATTGCGAAGGTGTGAGATTTCAGTTTTATTTCATCACACAGAACCTCAGATTTAATCAGCTTTTCTGTTACGATGGTTCTGAATGGACAAGTGTGAAAGGAGAAGAAGAAGGAAAAAAAAAAAAATGGTCCTGAAAGCAATTAGTGCAATATGCTTGCTGTATGTTGCCCTTCAACATTTCAATGTAGCGAAGCCCCGGAGTGGAAAATGCTGCCGGGGAGCATAAAGAAACACTGTGGAGCCACAACTTGCAAGGAAAGTTCAAAGTAAACTACACAGGAGAAATTTAATGAATAAGCAATTACTTCTGACTCCGTAACTCTCTAAGAAAACTTTGCACAGGGCTTTTTTATATTTTTTTTATCTTGACCAAACACTACTGCGAGTTTCATCTCACTGGAGAAAAGAACCTTATCATTAGAACACAGAGCAAAGATCCAGGAAGTCTCCTAAGAGGTTGAGAAGCTACAATGTCAATTTCAAAGAAGAGAATGAAGATCTGTGACATGTATTGACTTCTTAGATGTCGTTCAAATCTGGCTCGCTTGTTAAAATGTGGAAACGTTTGTTGTCGCTTAAACATTTTGGAGCGAAATCAGGTAAATCTAAACAATGTGAGAAAAATATAAATCAGATCATCAAGAACTAGCCGTCGGTGCCAGGCGTTGTTATTCTGTTGTAACGCTAGACACACGAGCTTTGTCTGTTTACATCATGCAAGGCAGTCCAACAAGATCACAGGATTCAAACCATGTAGCTGGGATTGCTGGATCTAGGGGGAGTGGCTCACGGCTTTCAGTCTCACCTGCAGGGGATTTAAACTCAGGGATTTCACCTGGGCTGAAATCTGTGACACAGTCCCTATGCACGCCATCCAAATAGATTCCGTGTTTTAAATACAAGCAAAGTTGTTGAACCGGCCAGTTCATTAGAGTCTACTAATCAACACATTTTTCATGTTATAAATATATGGTATTTCAGACAGAAAGGACATCTGCTTTCTGTTTACACTTGAAGATTGAAAAGCTGCTTGTACTGCCTTTGATTTGTACAAAACTATATACATACTGCCTCTTGCAGTCCAAAGGGATTCCCAGTTTTTTGCGACTTCCTCGGGTGGATAAAGAGGGTAACACGAGTCAATTCCATTGTAATTTTTATTGTTGCAGGCAAAGCGTCTGCATAGTGTAGGATTTAACTGCACTTCTGTCATAATGTCAATTCTAAGGCAATATATGAATTACCCAGGTACAAGTTTATGTGGTCATGCAGCAAACTTTCATCTTGCAGTACTAGAAAAGTAGGAACATTATGGTGGAAAATAAACCTCTGCCGGTCCAGATTTTGTCCCATGACGGCATACCTCTGCGTAATGTATGGAGACATTTTTGGATTAACTATATGACATATGTTTCTTTTATTCTAAAAAAAAAAAAAAAAAAATCCAGATATGTGCAGTATTGAATTTTGTAATGGCAAGTACTTTTTAATCCTCTTTTGCTTCCTTTTTTCTTCTCTTGTCTCAATTTAATTGTACATTTTGTGCATTCTATTAACATTTCTTATACAAAATCTACAAAGGGTGGAAATGGCTTATTTGTAATGAATATGCAAGAGTCGGAACGTATAAGCTAAATGGCTCCCGCCTACACCTTTTCGATCAATACTACACTTTGTTGTTATCTGACTAACTTCTTGAATTTAAGTCAAGAAGTTAAATTTCTTTGATTTGCAGTTGGAATGTTGATTGACTAACAAGTATTATAATTATTATTATTATTATTATTATGTGTGTATGTTTAAGTGTTTTAGATTGAATAAACTATTAATGACAAGAATCTATGTGAAAAAACGATGGTCTGGAACACAACTAATTGAAAGTATCATGGCTCTTCAGTTTGCTTTTTTTTTTTTTTACCTTATTAAAGCTTTTGACAAAACATACGGCGTTATTAAAGTTTGGATTAGACACTAAAAGAACAGCTGGTTTCAACTTCCACTGTGGGATTACTGTTGATGGGAAGGAAGGTGTCAGCTTGTTCCCACTTGTGGAGCGAATTCGTCTGCACGTCTATCGGACTAGGTAGTAGGTGGTGTTGCTGGTTGTATAACTCAGGAATGGGACGAGGGAAGGGCCTGCATTTTATTGGGAGTGGTGGTGATGGTCGGGCGTTGGAGGGGGGAGTTATAGATCAAGAGTCTGTCAAACTCCCTGTGAGCAGAAAGAAGAGAAGCAGTGCAGCTGTTGCAGTACCAGCCACCTGGGTACTTCAAAAAAAAAAAAAAAAAAGAAAAGCTGCCCAGATGTTAAAAAGCACAGCATGCTCTCGCATCACTCCTCCACCATGCCCAGCCCCAACACCTCCACACTCACATAAACACAGACGGCTGGTGAGAATATTACCCACTTGACTAGATACTCCCACTACACTTCACACATCCCCAGCCCTTCTTGTCTGCTCCCGCTTTACATCGACAGATGTTTCGATATCACACACTGTTTACTTTTTTTTTTTCCCCTCCCTCGCTGCTGTGTTACGGGAAAAAAAAAAAGTTGAACGTAGGTTAAGACTTTTTTTTTTTCCTTCAGTTTAAGCTCCAGAAAAATCTAATTGCATCAAAGCGGCCGTGTCGGCGCGCTGCTCTGCAGGAGGTCGCCGTTCAGCGTACATTCAGATGTTCTGGCTGATTATAGTATAATGGTGGCATTATCAAAATGATGGAATCGCCAGCTCTTGTACATCACAGAACTGACTCGTATGATTACAGCTTCAAACGATTTGTAAACCATAAGGAACTCTGTAGACAACAGGTTTGGTTTCCCTTTCATACACGACTGTGTAGGATTCTAAAGAGCTTCTCTGTGACATTTCTACTTGTCGCAGTTGGGGAAACAGAGGTGAAACTAATGAGGGCTCAGTTGTGTTAGCTATGCCTGGAAGCCATGACAGTGAGGCAGCATGTACAACACCACAGCCTCCTTTAAGTGGATTGCAGCCATCTTCAATACGCTATGCCTACACACTGCTGTGACAGTCCAAATGTCTTGCGTGACAAATGTGCATTGGTCCTCCTGGACGATTCAGTGGAGGCTGAGGGCACAAAATCAAAATGGAGTTTCTCTTTAGCTTAGAGATGATAATCCTTCAATTAGACCACATTTTCATTTTTAGCCTCACCATGTATGAATGACTCAATTTAAACAACGCAATGCAAAAAGTTCGCAAAATGCCACCTCTGAATGAACACCACAGCAAATCTGGAAGGAAATAGGACAGAGCAGCAACACACATAATTCACACTTACTGAATTATAAACTCAGTAAGTGACTGAGTTTGTAATTCAGTCAGATTCACCAAAACCGGAGGGTAATAGATTAGTAAAACATATTCTGGTTCAATGAAACGCCATTTTCGCCATCAAATTTCAATGTAAATATATAACAGGGGTCAGAAAATACTGTATATCTATTGCTTTACAATCCTAGTGTCTCCATGGTCTGACAACTATTTTCTGTAGCATAAAGAAAGCTCTGATAAGATTAAGCTTTTTTCTCGAACATGACAATAAGGCCAACATAATTAGGATGTGGTGGAGTGGGAGGTTAGGATCAATGATGTACAGCCAAAACATTTGCAGCAACTCGTACCTTCATGTCACAATGAACAAAAGCGTATGTGTATACACACACATTATGGTACAGAATGCCATCGACAACTGAAGGTAACATGGGATAACGACGGCATTAAAACCACTGTACAATTCTCCAAAACTGATAAACTGGAATAAAAAGTCTTCAGGGAGACGGCAAAATGGCCAACACCACTAAAAAAGGAAGGAAACCCTTAGTATTGGTTGTTTCCTAAATACGACTCTCCTGAAGTTTCTGTCTAGACTAACTGGTCAGATTGCAAGACAGATGCATTTAAAGAAAAATAAAAGCATCAACGAAGACCATTCCAACAGTAAAACACTGTGAGACACTGGTATGAACAGTTGCAGTTTGCAACTTTGGGCACAAAGTGGGTTGCAAAGTGGCTATACAACCACTAAAATACAGACTCAAGATGAAGGAGAGAAATGACATTTTTTTTGTATAACAATAAGCCCAAACATACATCCAAAACAAATTATTGACTCCAAGAAAGGAATTCAAAAATAAAATACAGAATCATATATTCTCAATACGTAAATGTAAAGAAGTTGTTGTATGCTAACAGACTTCAGAGACAATGTGCCTAAATACAGCTAACTGTTTATATCAACAGTTTCCGTTTGACTTAGGACAAACTATAATCCAGGAATTACAACAAAATGAAACCAACTGTGGAAGAGGGTGAGCGCTTTCATTTACATTTCCGAAACAACTTTGCAATTCAAGAAGCGTTTCACTGTGTGATATTTTAAGGTGGCCTACTGGGAGCGACAGGACAATGAGAGAGCTACTGTATGAAAAATTGTGAAAAGAAATATTGCTTCTATTGCCTTTAAGCCAGAATAGTTACTGCTATTCATTAAACACATGGCACTGATATTTACATGGAAAGTTATATATAGCCTGGCCTCATTTTCTGTTCTTGCTACGACCTGCAGAGAGGAATAAAGGAAAAAAGGAAGTAGGGCCCACATGATCAAAACAGTCTAAGTCAACTTGGACAGTATGAACTGCCTGACAGAAATGGTATAAAATAAGTCACATGTCATTGTTGGTCAATCATGAATAGTTGGAATAAAATACACAATGCAGAGATTAGTTCCAAAGTGTTAATACCAATAGAAATCTAGAACTGTGGTGTGCAGTTATGTTCAGTTGTACCACCTTTGCATATCTAGACATTGAAATTCCTCACTATTCTTCACAAAAAAGCTTAAGCCCTTTAAAAGTTGACCAATAGCAACTGTGAAAATCCATTTTCAAGTTATACCAAATATTGAGAATTAAATCTAGATCAAGATCACTTTAACATGTTTGTGTTTTCCACACATACATGGATTGAAGGTAGAATTTCACTCCAGTTTGAAGACATTTGAAGCCTTAAACGGGCCCTTTTTATAGCACTGGACAGTATTGAGCTAACTTCATCTTGAATTGTGAATTCTAACTTAGTACAGTGTATTATAAACGGCTGTCGTAGCAAAGAGGCATAATTACAGATGAACACAAGGCCTTCTATTTAATTTACTATGAGCTAACCAAGTTCTGGTTATTGAACTCTCTATTTGTTTCCCTTGTGCAAAAGTTGATTAACATGAAGCACTTCAAGCTTATGGGGATTTTGGCCAGTCCCCATATAGACATTAGAGACCATAAAAATCTGCTTTTGGATTGGCTCTGCATAAACCAGTGAGTGTGCCACACTTGTTGCTTTGTGCTACATGGGTCCATGTTTTTTTTTTCTTTTTTTTTTCCCAGCAGTCCCTTCCACCAGGGGGAGTGTTGGCACTGAGCAACTGGTAGGTACACAGTTTATGAACAGGCCCGCATCCGCTCATACAGTCGCGCAGGCTGCAGAGACCCACGCCCCGCTCAGCAGGAAGAAAGAGAATGATGCAAACGGAGCCAGCTATTTTTCTTCCCCCTTTTTTTGTTATATGTATTCTTTTTTCCTTTTTTTATTCGGTCAGCCAGTTTCAATTTCAACTCTTTGATCTGTGAAAAAGAACGGCAGCAGACTGCAACAGTGTTATTTCCCTCAGGATCAAGAGAAGGAGTTAACGGGTGGTGGTGGGGTGGTGGGTGGGGAGGTGGAGGGAGGACGGGCTAATTCCGCTGCGCTGACAGCAAACAGGCGGACTGGAGGCCTGGAGAGGTGGCAGGAAGAGAGGGAGGAGGGGACGGGTGCAGAGGAGGAGGAAGAAGAAGAGAAAGGATTGCGTCAAGAGTTGTGAAGAGGGCGAGATAATATGAGGAATGGCAGAAAAGAGAGTCGGGAGACAACATATGGTTAGACGGGGACAGAAGGGTGACAGCAGGATGCTGACATGGGAGAGATGACAGAGTAGCTGGTGAGAGGGGGAGCAGACAGTCTGGGGGAGGAGGAGGAAGACGAGATGGGAGGCAGGCAAGAAGAAGAAAAAAAAAGGTTATGGTAACTCCTATCTTCAGATGAGATGAGGGCAGAGACTTTCATTCCATCACAGGACAGACCTGTGGCACCCAGGGGGCTCGGGGGTCTGCTGAATATTACATGAGCCTGTCGGGCTGCGAGATCACAAGCACACCCCTGCAGATGCATTAAGTCGAAAACTCGAGCCGGCACATACATTTATCCGCGTCCTGCAGGGGGCAGATGAAGACGGCAGGGTTTGTGGGAAGGAGTGGGAAAAGGGGGGCGGGAAAACAGGAGGTCAACGATCCGACAGGAAGAGACACCAGGATCAGATGCTGGGAGCTGAGAGAGTGTGAGGGTGTCAGGATGAATTTTTACTGGATCGATGGACGGTCTTCAATGCTGACTCAACAGCTGAGTTTTCATTCATAATGCAGAGCACACGCATGGCCAAAGTGAGCTGGGTGTTGCTGTAAAACCTTTCCACAGCGTGTTTGTTAAAATACTTTGATTTAATTTCGTTCAGGGACGATGACAATTTCCCAGGACTAATCAGGCAGCGTAAAAAATAAACAAACAAAAAAACCAAACATTCATCCAAAATGTGGAAAAGACACAAAACTATTCTTAACGAATCAAACTGAACTTTTCCTGTGTTACGTAAGTCACAATTACCGAAACTATTTCCCTTTACTAAACGGCATAATTTTGAAAGAGATGTTTTTAATTTTTGAAAAATTCCATCTTTCAGTCAGAAATTTACAAAAATGTCAGAAAATGTTGCAAACCCATTAAAAATGTTGTCGCCATGATTTTCTGTAACTTCGACCAGACCAGTAACAAGTGGAACCAATTTAGGATTGTATGATTCATTGACAATTACTAAGTAGTAATTAACACACATTTAAAGATAATTTGCATGGTGCACATTATTTGAAAAGATGGGTGTAGCACCTGCACGTCTTTGGAAATGGCTCCCAATAATGGACCTGATGCATGGAGTTCGTTTGCAATTTTTCCAACATCTTGGCTGATGTCTTTATTCTCCCGATGCGTCACAAAACAATGCAGCTTGCCTGAGATATTTTAAACATAACCTCAGGTGTGCCTTCATTTTGACTTAAATGAAGACATGTTAAGAAGTGTACAAACGTATATCATCATCCTGTCCTTCATATTTGTTTTTAAATCATAGTAGTATTTTTTTTAAGTACTAAACTGTGTGAAGGCTGCTTAGAACTGTATAAATGTTTAAACAGTGTGTGTCCAGGATGTGTGGGGTCTGCAAAGACGTTAGTTGTCCTTTATCTGACCGTAGACCTAATGTATCTAGAACTAAAACTAAACAATTGGCGGCATGAGGTTCGAATATTCACTGAGAATCTGGGGTGTGTGGAAACTGTTGGCTGCTTACTTATATTATCAATTCATCTATTTGTCTGAAAGAGACAGCTTACCGTTTTTTTATCTGCTTACAATCCTCCAGATCTTACTGCTGTTCATTTTAATTGTCTATTTCTATGAATTGAGTGTATTAGCTTACTTTTTCTGCAAATCATTTCAAAAAAGACTATGAATTAAGCTGTAAAAATCATTGCGAGCTCTCATCCTATCTTGAACACGATGTCATTATTTTAAGGCTAAAAACTTTGTTCAAATATGTATAGATATATCAAATCTAAAAGATTACAGTTAAATAAGTAATATGATTCTAAGGTTTAGTTAAACCTTACTTTAAAAATGAAAAAAAAAATCAGTATCCATACTTTCTTCTGCAGGGAAAAGATTTGTACCTGCTGGCAGCTATCTAATCACAGTGATTTGAACCAACTGATTTGAAGGCATTTTGAACTATTTCCCAGCCTACCGCATAATTTAAAAAAACGTATGGCTGTCAAAGGGGTGCAGACTCTCCGGCACGGGCAAACCTCTTTACTCTGCTGTCAGTCAGAGACGCTACACCACTGAAGATGGGCCTGCAAATCAGGTTCATCTTTTGTATAATTTTTATTTATTTATTTATTTTTTTGGTAGTCATGGTAGTCGTATCTTTGCTCACAACTACATGAAATTGTTCACCACACAGCGGATGGAAGAACCAAGTAGTTTTTGAAATTAACATGCAGCAGAGGGCTGTGAAGACACTTTTAGATCTTTAGTCTGTTTGCATGTTGCCCTCGCTAACACTACAATGTTAGGTCTTTGTAATTCAAAGCCCTGAATAGAGTTGAGGTAGGGGCCTCCTGCCTCTCTCTTTGTTGCAGGGGAGACTCCAGCTTTATGGATTAAAACCCGTCGACAGCAACGGGATGCTGGTCGGCGGACAGCTTTGATGGTATCTCCCCCTCCTGCTATTGATTTCCCTTCCGCTGGCCATCACTCAGGCTGGCTGGAAGTGAGTTGTGAAACTCTTTGCGTCTCGGCCCCTCTTTGTTGATCTCCGGCCATTCGGAGAGCACTCTGTGTGTGGATAGAGTTACAAATGCCATTAGGTGTGTTTGTGTGTTTGCAGAAGGGCAGTTTGGAAACAATATGGATCGATAGCTTTCGTGCCGGCCTTAACTGAATTAAAATTGAAAACATGACAGAGGGGGAAAAACAAAACTTTGCACATGGAGGTCTATGAAAAGTTTAAGTATTGTACTAGCCAAATTAAGCAAATAAAGTTCAAAACAACTGCAAAGAACACATTAAATGCATTTTCTGTAAAGGCAGCCACTGTGTATGAAGAGGTTGCCTTTACACTTTAAGGCAACCTTTCTTAGCATCTAGAAAAAACATTTTCATGCTGTTATTGAACAGGGGTTTTGGGGCAGTAGGTATTCATGATGAAATATCCACAATGTGTGGCCAGAGTGCACCAATAGCTGTAAAAGAACTGTAAAAGTACAATGACAAAAGGTGTAGCTTTAGCTGTGGAGTTTCCCAACTGTGCTAAGGTTAAAGCATGGCTTCACAGATTAAGGAGTGTTGATTGCTTTTGACAAGATTGCTCAAAAACACACTGTAAATTCTTAACTGGTTAATTCTACACTAAGAGATTTAATGATGATATTTCGAGATTTGTAACAAGACTTTGTCCTATTTGGAAAATGATAAAATTGTACATTACGTTAACAGATTTTTTAAAATGGATGTTTTAAAACATTAATTCAAAAAAATTATTTTATGCTGAATGCAGTTACCAATAACATCAAAGATCTTTTGAGCTATTGAGTCTTTGAAAAATCTTTCATGACTTTTGGGCAAGTGGTTTTCATTACAACGCCAATATTTCAACAATAGAGTAACATACCCCTACCTCAAATTTACAACCAACCCATGGACTCTACAATCAGAGCGTTCACTGCAATAACTTATTTCTTTTAGCTGCCAACATTTAGCATATGACTCAAATTCCACTAGCACAGACAAAATGTTAAAGAATTTTTCCTTAAGGTCCTGTAAATTTCAATAAATGTAACTATGATGGCAACAATAATATGGTTTTTAGACTGGTCCTCTACATGTGTCAGGTTTTAATTTTTTTTTTTTTTAATAAAAATGTCCAGTGATAAAGTAATGAGTGTTAAAGAAGTCTAGTGTACATTACTCGTTAGCGATCTCTTAAAGTCTGTTCCCCATTACTTTCTTTTCTTGTCCCTTACCTATGTTCAATGACTTTTGAAATTGTAATCTTTCAGCTAAACTCAGAATTTCTATTTCATCAAAAATATGAAACTTTACTTTAAAATCAAATTACCTTCCAAACAAATTGTTGTTAAGGCAGTGATAGAGGAAGGAAGATTACATTTTAACATTTTGATGTTTCTGTCTTTGTATCCTTCGGTTCAGGTAATTTCTGTGCATTGGGATCAAGGCTATCAAGGACCTTCTGTGATGCTCTGGGAGAAATGCTAACACAAATGTATCCTTTCGAGCCTCATAGCTGCTATTGCCCCAGTGTCACGAGAAGAGTGACAGCTTTGGATTTGAATAATGACTTTTTCTTTTTTTTTTTCATCTTGCATTAATCAAATCATTTTGGCTCCTCTGTAATTTCATCCACCCCTCACAAGAGGCTACAGAGTCATTTTCTCAGAATGGAGAATCATTTGGAAAATAACAAAATGATCCCGCATTATTCAAGAGGAATGGCTGAGGAAAAAAAAAAACCCAATGAATTGAATTTACCTCAATAAGCACCTAACAGAAGAGCATCAACCACTGTTTGAGTATTTGAGTGTGTTAGCTGTTTTTCCATTCACCTCAGCACAGAATGCTTCCCATTATTATTTTAATTTCATACACAGGAAAATAACCCTTTTTTTTTCTAGGCTCGTCTAGTAATCATGATATTCCCTGGTAGGATCTCTCTTGGCAAACTGATTCAATGCAGAGCCTGATTAAAGACTGTTCTATAAACTAAAGCAAGTGACTGTGATTCCTCATCTGGACCAGAGATCCTAATGTCTCGACCTGGAGGCAGGCCTGGTGGAGATTCTTGTTGCTATGCATCCGGTTTTTGGGAATCTTTACTCAAAATATTTGAGAAAGGACATGAGACGACTGTTGTGTTGATCGGTTTCCTGCAGGAGGCGTCGCAAACGTCCACAAGTGATTCATCTGTGCTCAGAGACAGAGGTTTCTCTGTACCTTTGGATGACAAATGAGGTTTTGAATGACATGCGTTTCCTTCTGTGTCCCAAACAGCAATTCATAACCAGCCTTCTTGAATTTCTTGGATTGAGTGCTATAAAGTGTGCTGTCTGAGAACTGACTGACTTACTGAAGGACTCAATTGTTCAGACGAATGAAGTGTGATCTGGGAATGTCTCACTGGAAGGAACAAAATGCATAAGCCATAATGGCATTGGTTTCTTTCTTCTTTTCTTCATCCTTATCAAAGAGAGACCGAGACGCAATTGTTAACTGTCTTTGTATTTTAGAAATGAGGCTTTGTTTTAATGTAAAAGATGTGTCAACTAATTCAAAAACTAGGTTGCCAAATCATTTCCGAGAGTTCTGGACTGCATTGAGGAACAATGAGAGCCATTATACTCAAATGGAGGAAGCATTAAACAGCGGTGAACTTTTCCAGGAGTGGTCAGTTTATCAAATCACTCCAGTAATTAGGACTTTATCAACGAGTCCTAAAAGAAGGTCACAAAAGGAGCTAGAAAAACACTTAAAGCCTTGCAGACTTTACTTGAAGAGTGAAAATCAGTGTTGAGTAATCAATGATTAAATAAGGAGACACAAGGCAAAAACAAGTCCGACTGCTTGCAAAAAAAAAAATAAAAAAAAATAAGAACACCTTTAATGGAAACGTCTTGGTGCGCAGCCCCCTAGGGGGCATGGGAAATGTTTTTCTTTTGCATTCCCTCGCAATAAATTAGCAAATACACCCTGGTCTATTTGTGCATACAGTCATGAATCCCAGTTTAAAAATTAAAGAGCCTCAGTGAAAACGTGTTTATACATTAACTATTTGATGCAAAAAACTGATGGAAACTCTATTTATTCACTAAACGATTTTGTTTGTTTTTGTAAGGTTGAGATAGGACTGCACATAAAAACTGCCTCTAAACTATTCAAACTACACTCACAAAAATTAGACCGTCACAACTGTCAGACGATTTTATTACCCCGCAAAAGTAACTCAGAAATGGTCCAAATAGTTTGGATGTATTTTTACTTTCTTTTCTTTCCGGCGGAAAGTTTCTGTTTATATCTTAGAGCTGGAAAGCCCATGTTTGACCTGTGTTGCTTTTGTATTTGTACATAGATGCATTTCTATCCTCAAGAAAAAAATACAAAACTTCAGATATCTCACAAACGAGACATTAACATACAAACGAGACATTAACATACAAACGAGACATCACAAAACCTTATTGTAGCAGAACGTATGGTGGCCACCGTAAGCAAAACTTTTAGTATTATGCCACGTGAACTGATCAGAACATTATTGCGAGAGAACGCAAAAGTATTGCGAGGGAATGCAAAGGAAAAAAAATCCTCCATGTCCCCTATGGGGCTCCATACCAAAGACATTTTTTTTTTAATAATTTCTATTGACTAATGAGAGAAAACTGGATTTTTCCTGGAGGTGTGATAAGCAAAGTGACTTATCGAACTGATGCAAGAAGTTGAGGTCTTTTAAACCGATTATGTTTTATAACTAACACTGTTGCTGGCTAGCTAATAATGGGAAGGCGAATGTGCCAGGGCAAAGATGAAAGAGTGGGAGATAGCCAGAGGGCAGACACAAGCAACACAATTCACTCATAATACTATCACAAGGAAACAACTTTTAATAGCTTTAGAACCCTAGAAAAGCGGTGGAGAGGCGTCTGGTGTTTCGGTGTGACTGTTCTGAGGGATTAACACGATTGAAACTCTAAAAATCTTTTTTTTTTTTTTTTTTTTTGAAAACTCATCTTTTTTCCAGGAGGGCGCATGCACATGCATTAAAACCGCTGTGATAAATGACCTTATTATAAACTGCCTGCTACGTGGACGTGTGGAAGGGTTTTAATGCAGATATTAAAATTGGGGAAAAAATTTGAAGAAAGTGGAGATAAAGGCAGATATTTCAAAGCAGTGGAAAGAAGAAGCAAAACAATTCTAGAGACGGAGCAGTGACATGAGGAAAAAGAAAAAGATCTGTTTGTACACCTGACTGCCTTGTATGTATCAATCAAATGTGGGACTCTTCGGTTCTTCACACACGCCCCAATCCTCTCTGGCTCTCTGTTATTGTAAGGTGACACTTTCAGTCAGCCAGCCTCCGCCGTCCCATCCCAGATGGAAGTTGAGATGTATGAGTAGCATTTAGCCATCAATCAGCACCGAGAGGCCCCAGTGGCATGCAATAACGCCATGCCAACGCTCGCCACTTCAGACAATATAGCGTGTGAGGACTGCATAGTGAATGATGGCGGCACTGAAAGAGTGGCACAAATATCAATTCACGAATTGTTCCATTTGTTCTTCGAGTTTTCCTCTCGTCTTTATGGGCGTTGTGTCCCAATATGCTGTGTCTGAATTTGCTTTAATAAAGCCCAGAGTTATACCCACAGGAAAGTGCCGCCCTGGATGTACGACACCTCCCGCACAATAACTTACTTTTATTGTAAGGTAATAAAAGCGGTGATAATTAGACATATTAAAGTGATTTCCCAGTTACACTAGACTAAACAGCTAGCGTTTCTCTTATTTTTAAAGGCTGGGAAATATTCCCTGTGATGGGATTTGGGCCGTTAGATTCACTACATTTCTGCCTTAAAGCTGCCTTGTTACAATTCATAGTCAGGGTGTTGCCTATGAAAAGTTGTTATCCGATGTATTAATGTCTTGTTTTGCCGTATTTCATTAGCTTATTGACAAAGGCACTTTGATTCTGACATCTTTCCTTTCCTCTGCTCAGCGCAGTGAAGAGAAGTTAAATTAAATCTTTGCCACAGTAAAATTAACTGTGGCAAAGAAATCATGTCTCATCACTGATGATGTATTCTGGAAATAAAAGCTCTCATCATTGTCTTTTTCACGGATCATCAGTTGACGTTGACTTTTTGATTACTGTGGGAGGGAAAATGTAAAATGTACTTAGTAAATACGCAACGTTTAAATGGCATTCTGATGGTTGAGGCTGTTTCTGTGGCATGTGTACAGTAGTATACCAATGAGCATGGTGAATGTTTTGTGCGAGCTACCCAACAACCACAGAAATTGAAACGACATGTTAACTCGGTCGCCACCTTGGCTCAGATGGACTCCTTCCCCAAAGACTGACAATCTGCTGAAGCAAAGTGAGAATAAGTTACTTGTTTTTTTGAGATGTGTTTTACACAGAATACAAAATAATTTTAAAAAGTAGCTTTTTGAAATATAAAAACAAAGATGAAGCTAAAAATGACCAACCTATTTAAAATGTATTAGCAACTGTTCCATAGAAGTATATTTCCTGCATTCTTTTTATTGAAAAGTGTGGTTTTGCTTATCTTTTTCTTTCCACAGAAATGCTGAGACGTAATAACTTATGCAGTGTATTATGTTCCGAAAGGTTCAGCAAAGCTCATATTTTGTATATTCTGATGAGTTTATTTTGTAAAATTGAGAATGAATAGTAAAAAAAAACTACAATCGGTCTTCACAGATTTGATGGAGAAACAGTAGAGCTTGTATTTCTCTTCCATCCTGGTTCCCTGCCCTGCTGTATTTGATCAGAGCCCATTTCCCCTCTCCTATCTAGACAAACTGGCTACTGTCGACCCATTTGTTCTTAATGCTACCAACAGCAATTTGATCTTTAGTGTGGTGCCAGTCAATTTTAGGCATACCACGGTGCAACCACTGTTGAAAAGATCTGGGCCTTGATGTGCCTTCCATGTCAACCTTTAGGCCAATCTCCAGGTTACTGTTTCTATCCAAAAATCTTTTATACAGTTGTTTACACCAAGATGAAGGCTTTCCCTGGACATAAAATGCCTTCATCCAGGAAGGCTTTCATCCAGAGCAGGAAGTCACACAGAAGCTTTTGGAAGTTTCTGTGTGACGATTGATTATTTTACCTCTGATACTTTATTCTTGGTCCTCTCCTGTTCTTGCTTTATCTGCTGCCACTGGGTTCTATTTCTTAAAAACAGGATGGCATCCCATTTATCTTATATGCGGATGACTATCAAGTCTACGTCCTTTAAACCATAACTCAGCCGCTCCTGGGCTGTATTGATAACATCAGGGGATGGATGGCCCTGAATTTCCTCTGTTTTAATGAGGCTATGATTTTTGAGGTTATGATTTTTAAATCTGGTGGTGAAAATGGACACCAGTCTAAAATTTGAATGGTGTGCCGACACGGTGGTTTCTTCCACTCGAGACGCCTGTCAAAAATCACGCCCGTCGTTTCCAGGCGCCACCTAGAGGCAGTAATCTACGCTTCTATTACTTTACATCTGAGTTATTGAAACTCCCTTTTCCAAGTTTAATTCTCACAACTGTGTTATTGTATTATTTTTGCTCTGTATTTAACATTATTGTACAGAACTTTGATCAGATGCTATATTTTTATTAAGTGCTTTAAAATTAAAGTAGCATGGTATAATCTAAAGTGACACGGGTAGCAGAAAAAGAAAGAATTAAAGGATATTCGGATCTTTCCAACTAAATCCAATAGATTTTACTAACAGATATCAAGTGTGTATAACAGCCAAAATATTCCCGTCAGTGCAGTTCTCAAAAGACACTTTAAAGCGTGAAGAAGACCCTTACAAGTATGCTTATTGCAACGCATTCTACTGTGATGTCCTGAATCCAAGATGAGCAGAACTCTCTACAGATGCAATTTTATGGATTTTATTTAGATCAGATAAAACTTTAATGTAAAACATTGATGTTTTTGTTACTTATTCCGTTTGTGCTCTGGAAGTCAATAAGAGACGAGGGAGTCATCGCACTGCAAGGCTGCAGGCAGAGCTGCAGTCCATATAATTCTTGCTTTGCATTAGTATGTTTGCTTCTCTTTGGTTGTTAGTCAGCCTCTCCTCTTGTTGATGGCCTTGTACCGCTAGCCCACGCGCAAACAGATCCACAGTCACAAAAAAATAAATAAATAATTTGAACGTGCAGACAGCAGCGGAAGACTTCCATGTCATCCGAGTGCATGTACTTCATCCGATTACTTTCCCATTCCTAGCTAATGCCGTGAGGTTCCTTTCAGACGCTCACATCAACACCACTAAATCACGCAGCTATTGAGTACACACCCTAACCTGCTTCCTGAACACTAATTTATTAATAATGTCTTCATTCCGAAGCCGGAGAATGTGCGTTAATGCACAGAGGTGCTTTCAAATGAACTCAAAATGTCCTCTAGTTCAACCCTATTAAGATTTTACTATAATAGTTCATTTGGTTGTGCGTCACTTCACCAATTTAGAGCAGTTTAAGGGCTTCCCTCCTGCTTCAGATGGAAAAAAATGAAACTAAGAGCCAGTGGCCTATTCAAAGTCTATTGTAAGACAATGTGGTTATATGCTGCCAATAAATAATGTCTAACAGCAAGAGTGAAGAGTTGTTTTTGTTTTAGCAAGAGTCAGTACTATTTTAAAACGCTCACCCAAATGAGTATTTTAAGCACCAAAAAGAGAATATTTTCAGACAGTAGTGTGCCAATAAATGAAGAATTTGAACCCTTTCTACAATTTCTCATGTGTTAAAGCCAAAAAACCAATCCATTGTACAACCAGCCAAAACAACAAACCAGTAAACCAGTCAAAGAACACAAACAAAACACCAGCACAACCATGAAATCAAAATAAACAAATCTACTTAACTGTTTACGAGTTACTCTAAAGAAACAGATTGATGATCAGCTTTTTATTTTTTATGCTGTGCCTTTATTGTACAGCGTCAGCAGTAACTGGCATATTATTTTATGGATGAAGTGCGACACAAAAACACATAGAAATTATTTTGTGAAAACGTCTTTATTATGCAGGACTAAGTAAACTGGAAAACCTACGATAAACGTGAAGATGAAGAGCAACATGATTGGATGTTGCTGTGGGAGTTGTGTTAACGACATCTTGATTTTGTTGTCTAGAGCTGCTTCATCGGCGCTAAAATCCATTACTATTAACGCATATCTGACACATGCGGGGTTCTTAAACAACCAGGCAGATGGAGCAATAATAAAAACAAACGGAAACGCTAAATTATATTATACTGCACAGGAAAAAAAAGGGAAAGAATGAACGATGCATTGGGTTTGCTTCCAAGGCCAATTGGGAAAACTATGTTAGACTGTTAATGAGCTCTAGGTTGGAACGCCACATGTGCTCAGGAAGAGAATAGGACATCCAGCTCCAGATGGAGAAAGCTTTGTTTAAATGATTTACATAGAAAGTGGAGATGCAGATAGACGCTGCACATGGTCTGCCTGTTAGAATGCTGTTAGACTTCGTGGCCCAGGGTTCTGCTGGCCCACGAACAGCTCATCGAATAGGATGCAAATTAATTATTAAGCGGCTCTTACCCAACGCTCTTCAATGCAACATCGTCTCCACTCACAGGCTCGGCTGCTGGGGAAATAAAGCGGGGCGTTGATGCTCAACACCCGCCGGTCGATAAAAGTTTCATCCTTTTTGATGAAAGTGGTTTTATGGCTGCGTGTAAAAACGTCTGTTTGTTGAAAGTTTTGTTCTTAGACGCTGACAGATGGGAGGACGGTGGCAGGCTGGAGACGCTGCAGCTTTTGCGTATGCAGACTGTAAACGTCCTGCGATTTGCACCACTGCCTGCAAATCCCTTATTAGACGAGATTTCGTTAGCTGAATAAAAGAAGAAAAAAAAATAAGCACGGTATTTGTTGTTTATTTGTTCCAACATAGGTTTGGGAACCCTTCTATGTTCATTCTTTTCTGACCTCATCTTCCATAATTGACCTCATCTTCAGGTCCTCTTAATACTGGATTTGGACTAAACATAAGCCAGAATCTTGAGCGTCTTTGCAGGGTTTTGGAAGAGTCGTTTGAAATGCTGGTGGGTAACAAATTTTTCGATTTGAACGTGTCATATCTAACATTTCAGGCACACACAAAGGTTCTATTCGGAAGAAATGATCTGTTCCTTCCTTATAAAACTGAGACCTAAAAAACCTTAAGAACCATTGGAGTGAGTTGATAACCCACTTTTCCAAGAACACTTGATAAAACCTATTTTCTGTTAGAAATGTTTAAGGTGTAAGAAGCTAATACAACTTAACTGTAAGTACACAAAAATTTGTTTCAAGAAAGTATTGACTCGGCAGGCTAAATACAAATACGTAACACTCATTTAAAAAAAAATATAGCAAAATAAGTTGAAGCTTTTTCTGAATCACACTGATGTTCGTGGCTGTTACTTCGGCAAATTGGAAAAGTTCATGGGGAACCAATATCACATGTATGATGTTATGTTTCTGATTTGCAGGGAATTGCAATTTGTGTCACAGAAAATATTTGAAAATATTTGAAAATGTCTTGGATAAGAGGAGTTATACTTTCGTTTTCAGAACCACCAACTTTTCTCGCGCTGCCATTGTTACTACTGTTTGACTGACATCGTATTTTATAGTGGGGTCTAAATTGTGCGTGCTCTCCATAATCATTTCATCACACCCAGGCTAACCCAGCATGATGGAGAGAAACAAAGCGATGGAAAGTCAGTGAAAGTCATCAAATCCAAATCAGTCCTTCAACCTCGGAAAAGGGAATGAATCTCCAGCACACATAGCTAAACCATTTACCGGAACTTCCGTTGTTTATGTATTTTATTCAGAAAACCCTTTTAGCGAGTTAAAAAATGAGCTCATACACAATGTCTTCTCAGATTTACCTCAAAAGGGCGCTCATTCGGGAGGAGAGTATCCCCCGTGGCTTACTCCCGGTCCAGTTTGACCCCTCCGCTGCAGTATATTGCATTACTTAGATTTGTGTGGTGATGAGCTGCAATTCCCTCTGGGCCGTGGTGGGATTGTAGGTTGACGAGGTTAGGCGGGAGGATAAAGCAGCAGGGATATAACAGCCTAGACAAGCTTCCCTGGCTGGATCTTCCCAGAATCACACCCAAGATTGGTCATGGATGGAGCACCTAGGTCGCTCAGTGTGACACACCACATGCGTGGGTGCACGCGCGTGTGTGTGTGCGTGCGTGCGTGATCCTGCAAGCTTCACTCCATCTTTGTCACGTACCCAGTGGGGATTGCAGCACTTCCAAGTGTCAGATGGCCTGCCAGGCAATCACAGCTCCAAATGTCATCCTTAGTTGCAGCCTTCCACGCCCGGGCCAGCTACCAGAAAGACCATCCATTTATCTGTGCCACTCCCCTGCACACAAAACATTAAACCTTTCCAGCTAAATCTGGAAAAGCAGAAAGGGGGAAAAAAAAAAAAAGAAAAAAAAAGATGAATCCAAGGTTGAGGGCAATATTTTACCTTTGCTCTTTTCCACATTTCCCAGGGAAAATGCATTATGAAGTGAAACGGCCCTGATGCAAATCCTCCTTTTGCGTCCAGTTTGTGTTTCGTAAACCGTCTCAGGAGGTCCATAAATTTGCTCAGCTTGCTGCTCAATGAGCCGTCAGCCAGGTATCAGTCATGCGTCCGGTGGAAAAAAAAAAAAAAAAAAAAGGCTTTCACGGTTCACCGGATTATTGAACGTGCTTTCATACCAAATATGAGATAAAAGCCTAAAAAGGGGCTACAAGGGGGACGTTTTTTTCCCCGCTTTGTATTACTAATCTATAATTGTCGGATGGTAAAACGACACCAGCTTGTATTACCGCCACGCAGGAGAAAGTCACTTTACAAGGAATGATAAATGGCAAACAACTCAACACAGAAGCCAACCATGGGAATAGTTTCACATAAAAGGCTTTTTGGGAATGTCTGTAATCCAGTAGGTGGCTCATCTATTATGTATATTCACACATTTTCTTTTGAGTACTGTAGTAATTGCACTTACAGAAAATGACTGTTTCATTCTTACAAACTTCTTTTTGGCCTACTTATATTTTTACAATCTAAAAAGTGTCCTGTCACATGGCATGCACAATGTTGCCAAATTTTCCTGAATATTGCCTGAGAGTGATTTATTCTTTCAGAAATGATTTTGGTAACTGGGTGCCAAGATGCTTCATTTTACACACTGTTGGATCCAACTGTTTTTCTCTTATTTTACGACAATTTACCATAGTCGTTTCTGCGTGGACTTAGCTGAAAAATTGTTTTCGTTTAGCCGTTACTACAATATTTGAGTTGCAACATATTGTTGCAGGGGCAGCGATGCAAATTTGTGAAATACAGGAGGAAATTACATAAATTTCATCAAGATCATTTTGAACTATGAGGACAAAAGTTGAGGGCAAACAAGAGGGAGAAATAAAATTTTCCAAAAGAAAAAAAAAAATGTCTGTCAGGGTGTTAATGTCAGATTTGATTCCAGTTCTTAGTTTACTGACATTTTAAATGTGTTTCCAGAGAGATCAACAGATTTTAAAATGCATGCAGCCATTTTTAACTTACTTTGAGCTACAGTTTCTTGTGAGGCTACTTTGATTGACAATAGTGGAACTTAAAGTAGGGAGCGAAAAAAAAAAAGTCAGATGCAATGAAAGATGAAACATTGCCACTTTCCACCCAGTACCATTGTTGACATTGCTTATTGAACATAGAAAGACCTGTATGAAGGTAGAATATACAAAACATGCTATAACTCCATTCATTACTTTCAACAACATTAACGTGCTTAGAGCTCAACCCTGCAAGGTAAGTTGTAAAGGAACAGGAAAAAAAGGGGATAAGTGAAATTTTTTTCTGTGCCCCCCCAGGAATTACTCTGACATTTCTGTTTTGGTCCTAAAAGAAACACAAAACTTAGCTGACAACGGAGACAGATGCATGCAAAATGACAAACGATTTTCTCTCTCTTAATCTAGGAAAGGAGTAAGCATATGGTTCTCTTCTTACAATTTTAGTTCAACTTTGAACACTTGAAGGAGGTGGTTTTGGGGACGAGAGAGAGAGAGAGAAAAAAAGCCACATTTTCACAAAATATCACTATCACTGTCATTGATCAGTAGGGCTGAAGAGAGAAAGGAGATCAAAGGCAGTGGAGTGATGGCCTCTAGCGATCCAGACTGAGGAGGTGAAGGGCAAACTCTGTCAGAGCCCCTTCTTCCCTCCTCTCTTGTACCAGCTTTTCTTACTCTGAACCATACCTGGGCTCTGCAAACCTCTTGCGCTTTGAAGCAGATCCCGAACTGCGTGTTCTAATTTTATATGTCCCAGACGCACACTTGGACTGTAAATATTATTTTCCTTCCACCTCCTCCAGTCCTGTCCCGGTTCTGCTGTCAATCTTAGAGACAGTTAGCAGCCGGATTGTCAACACAGCATGTCAGTCTATTTGCAGCAGTTGCTGCCTCCAAGCTGGACATGCATCTCGTGCCACCACTTTAATTTTAAT
>CAEGAE010075037.1:0-10665 GCA_903067095.1 Girardinus metallicus
TTAGCACCACAATACATTAAAGATCTGCTGTTGTTGTACCAACCATCTAGACCCCTCAGGTTCTGGTTCTGGTTCTGCTCTGCATCCCCAGAACCAGAACCAAACAAGGAGAAGCAGCATTCAGCTTCTATGCACCACAAATCTGGAACAAACTTCCAGAAAACTGTAAAACAGCTGAAACACTGACTTCCTTTAAATCTCGACTAAAAACTCACCTGTTTAGAGTTGTATTTGAAACGTAATCAATTACGAATTTAACGATGGCACTTGACTTAATGTAATGTTTGATTGTTGATTCTATGTTACGTGACTTTGTGTTTTTTATGATGTAAAGCACTTTGAAATGCCTTGCTGCTGAAATGTGCTATACACATACAATTTGGTTGGATTTGGATTTTATTTTAATTTCTTCTCTTCAAATCCATAAAGATGCACATGCACAATTTTGATGCTCTGAATGAAAATTCTTCATTCAGCTTTCTCTTTAATTTTAATCCTCCACAACCTAAAGCGGCATCCATTTGACCTCCCACAGCAGTCGTGTGACATTGTAAATAAATAAATGGGTCAATGGCAGTTTAGCTAAATAGCTAAGGACCCTTAAAACATTCACCAAAAGTAAGCAGCAGTCGTATTTCAGGAACTCAAATAGTTTTATACACAGCCTTAGCAAAAATAACCAAACTTCACTACGGGGTTCATTTCTGTGAACGTGGAAGTGGTAAAGCAGAAAACAGGACCAAACAACACTTCCTATAGCGATAAAATGAACAACTCTTGAAAACAGGTTCCAAACAACACGAATATCAAGCAACGTACTGTTAAATTTTGTAACTCCATATCAAGTTTTCATCCAATTTTCGGACGTAAAAGGCAAACAGCTCCACTCCTGCCATAGACAGCCAACTTTTATAAGAGCGCCCCCCAGCGGCTGGATGAATGAACGGGTTAGGGTAGGCTAAGTGAAGTTGGCTAAATGTTTTTTTTCCCTCTCATGTTGCGCCCTCCCTGAAAAGTTCTGGCGCACGCTGCGGATTTTGAAAAGCTCTGATCGAGTCTGTCTTTGAGAGAGCATGAGACGATAGCCAGCCAGTTGAGACACAGGTCTGAAATACTTTTAATTCCCACTTCGTGCCAGCTACTGCTCCAACAAAAATTCATTTATTGTGCCACAAGGTGCACATTAGGAATTTGGAAAAGTACTTAAATAATGTTGACAGTTACTCCAATGGAACTCTAGCATCAAGTTCAATTTCTTTGATTGATAATATTTAATGGGACAAAACACAGTTAATAATATGAGCTATCATCAATTTAAGGAAATCAGCATCCACGATCTGATTTCCATCCACGATCTACAGTCTTCATTTACCCAATGAAGACTGTAGATCGTGGACCATCTTGTCGTAGTTGGGAGTAATCAAGATGTCAAGGATTTAATTTCCTTGGGAGAACATCGGAACTTCCACTTTTTAAAAAAAACAAAACAAAAAGTAGTAGGTAGACAACAACGTGACAAAGGCAAAAATCCTCTGATTGAGTAAACTGTTTGAGGTCAGTATACTCTTTTGCCACAGGATGGCAGCAGAGGCCCACTTTAACTCTGCTGATTGCGTCGATTAGATGACGTCCGAGTTTTTTTTTTTTTTTGCTCTAAATTTAGTTTAGATTGAGTCCAGTAACAGATTACGTTACGGACTAGCTAGAGAAACAAAAACATTATGTCCTGCTAATATCTGTCATCTGTCATGTGACAGTCATCAAATTAATGCATCGGCGATTAAAATAATATTAATTTCTCCCTAAAACGTGATGGAATTGAAACATTACAACCAAAACTAACTCACGCAGAACTCAAGGGGTCAAAACATATTCCTGCCAAAAATAAAATATAAATAAAATAAAACAATTTACATTCCAACAATTTTGTGTACCTGAGATTTTTGTATTGGAACAATAATAATATACTTGGAAAATCTTTCCTAAATCCTCCAAGTAGTTAATTATCTACTAGGGAACATTTTTAAACTTAATTTTTAAAGCTTAATTTGAAACTAATTAAGCCTTAAGCTTCCTACCTTCTATGCTGCACTTTTATTGTGGCAGAGTTACACAGCAAAAGGCCTATGCAGCACAACGTCTTGGCCAATTATCCTTTAGCATGTGTTCAAACCCCCACTCTTCTAATTTAAAAAAGACAACAAAGGAGCTGCGGTTACACTAAAATGACTTAGTTAGTTGTAACTGTAACAGTTATTGTGTTAAGTCACTCAAGTAGAGACAACATTAGAAACGTCTTACCTGGACGATGGAGAAAATGACTGAACTGCTGCTCTGTGGTCCAAAGTCCTGTTTTTTCTTTTCAATTGAAAGTGAAGTTTTCATTCCACTTTGAAATCAAGATCCAAAAGTCTGGAGGAAGAGTGTGCTGCAAAAACACCAAACCTTACCAAAATCACAAAACCTTACTAGTTTCTAGTGTAGATATCGTTGTGACCAGAGATAAGACAAAACTAACTTAAAAGTAACTTTTTAGCAAGAAATATGAGCTTGTTTTAAGTCGATAATTCCTGGATATTAATTAAAAAGTATTAGTTTAACTGGAAGATTATTTCCCTTAAATGGATGTTTAAGTGAAATAATCTGCCAGTAGAACTGTTTCTTTTTTATCAACATTAAGGACTTATCGACTTAAAAAAAAGAAAAAAGTTCCTATATCTTGCTGAAAAGTTACTTTTATGACATTTTTGTCTTTTTTAAAGTGTACTAAGATATTTGGACTAAAAGACCAAAAATACTTGGTAAGAATTTGTGTTTTTGCAGAGCGAAGAGGGACGGAATCCAAACTGCTTGAGGTCCAGTGTGAAGCTATGTTTTATCAAGTCTAAAAT
Source organism: Girardinus metallicus (assembly GCA_903067095.1). Taxonomy (NCBI): domain Eukaryota; kingdom Metazoa; phylum Chordata; class Actinopteri; order Cyprinodontiformes; family Poeciliidae; genus Girardinus; species Girardinus metallicus. The sequence continues at coordinate 2,892 of CAEGAE010075037.1, forward strand.
CATTGCAGCCATTTTCTTGTTCATTTTAGAGCACTTCATGCTGCCTTCTACTGACAAACTTTATGGAGATGCTGTTGTTATTTTCCAGCAGAACATGGCACCTTGATGGCAGAGCCAAAAGTACCGAGTTAATAATCTATGGGATATTGCCAAGAGGAAGATGAAGGACTCCTCCAGAGTCAACAACGCAGATGAGTTTTCTTCACTCTTCAGCAGCAGCAGCTCAGTTTCACCGCCTCCGTTCCACGCTGTATGGATGCAGTAATTCATACAAAAGGATCTACACTTGGATATTTAGAACATAAACATGTTTTACAATGACCCGACATTTAGGTCTGCCAAAATCATTAACGTACAAAATCATTAATTTACTTTGAATATAAAACTAAATGCTATTTAGTTTTCCCCGTGACTGCTAATTTTGACTTTTGGGTGACAACTCATTCAACATGTCTATTTTTCAGCAGCAGCAGCTATAACTACGGTGTCCCTTATGGGTCAATCCTAGGAACTATTGTTGTTTTTACATATCCCCTTGGGGATTCGAATTTAGGAATATATAATTTTTTTTCCACAAATACACTTGTAATTATATCTACTTTACCATTCATGTATTTGCTCATAAATGAAAAAATAATGCATTCATAAAAACTTCTGCTGTACTGACTGAATTACGATGAGTCGATGGCAGATGACTTGATCCCCCTCTTTTGGATTTCAGACTTTGAAGATGTTAACATCATTGGGTTTTATCTCTTCACAGAACATTGAAGTTGCACAGTGCAATTATTGACACCTCTATTCATTTAATAAGGATAACATAAGCATATTATATCTTTAGCAACTTTTTTAAAAAAGAACATGGATTTTTAACACCAGTTTTAGCACATAGACCAGTCATCTGCAGCCGATTCAAAGTAAAGCTGCTCATCTTTTCACAGGAGATTAAAAAAGTGAGATTAGGTTGCAGAGGTAGCAGAAAACATTTCTCTGAGAAGTAGCTCCACTCAGCTCGTCCTGGGCGAACCCTGCGGTCAGAAGGAATCCATGTAATCCCTCAACCAGCCAGCAAACACAGACCATGTATGGATGATTCTGGTTTTGCTCGTTTTTTTTTTTTTTTTGGTTGTTTTTTTTTTTTTCTTTTGTGCACTTTTCTGGAATTTTACTTTGCAAAGTAACACATTTATTTTTGACTCTGACGTTACGATCCAACATTTTCTGCCGTGTGCAGAAGTGTAAAACAATTGCAACCGTCTTGTTGGGCTCAATGCTCACTTGATCGATCTATTATGCACATCTCTTCCATGGTCAGAGACAAAGATAAGAGTTTAACCTCTAGATAGAGAAGCTGCCAATTTGCCACCATAATAAAAGTCAAATATCCAGACTCTTTATATTTTTTTTTATTTGCAGATGAAGATCATTAGTTGTTGTTGGAAATGGTGGGGCGGAGGGAGAAAAACAGTGCTTGAATTTATTCTTCAGTAAATACCCACTGATTGGTCTTGATTTTTTGCAAAATCACTTAAGAGGTCAGTGATTTTGACCAATTATTTTTTTTTATATAATGTACTGAATATAGTGATTATACAAAAGTCTCCCCCCCCCCCAAGCTGAATTAATTTTATAAGAATGTCAATTATCCACTATTCTTTGTGGGCTTAATCCATTTGGTTTAAAGTTGGAATATTTTCTTCCCATTTCAATAAATTTTAACCCACCGTAAGCTGATGATACATTATTTAGCATCAACAAATACCAAATGAGGGACTTGCATTCAAGTTTTCAGATAGCAGGATGACAGTAGCTGCGTTTCCATTACATATGTTGAGAAAACTTTGCCTACGGTCCACTAATGACAAAAGGAGAAAATTTCTCAATTTTGTGGCTTTTCCAATTCCAGGAAACATCAACGAAATCACACGTGAAGTTTGTTCAAGCATCATCCTCCAATTATTTCCTGTGGCCTTCTTCTTCGTGGGTTGCGCCAGTGGCAACATCCGGCTGTTGATCATGTGACTCGTGGGATGTGAAAAAAGTGTTTCCGTTACCTAACCCTAACCCACAAACCCTAGATCACAAGCTTTCCAAGGTTTCTAAACATACCGTAATCAGCTGGGTAAGGGAAAACCTGCTAACAAAATTGAACTGTTTCTTCTGTAAACTCAGCGACATCCCGCTGTCAAACGATTGGCGGGAATAGAAATACCATCCATGGGCGCTTCTAGACATTGGCCAACAGTGGGCGGTGCCACCGTACAGAAGAGACCCTAACTCAACTACTTGTGGCACAGAAACCTTAACTAACTAGTCCTTTGGAAAACGTAGTTGCACTTTTAGCTTGAGTTAGAATTACTGACTTTTTTTATTATTGTTGTTATTTATATCAGGGCTCTGCAATCAGTAGCTGAGGTGCTGCAAGTGACTCTTTGGCTCACTTAATATATTGAATGAAGAAATGCTTTTTTTATTATTATTCTTTTGTTCTGTGCTCCCATGAAAAAACCCCAACAAAATTAAAAAAACACTGGCCTACCCTACCCTACCCGCCTCTGGTAAATTTGGTTTAGAACCATCACTGCAGGAACCAACTTATCAGGGACTTTATGCTCCTGGCAGGGTCATCCACACTGCAAAACATTTGAAAATGAAGGTTCACCTGCTGCCTTGAAAATGCAACTAAAGTCAACTAGAATTTTATTTTTGCTTTAACTCGGTAATTAAAGTTCATTAGAATGATTTAACAACAAGAGACAGGTTGTTTGAAGAGTGTTTTTTTTTAAGTTATGGCAGCTCATTTGCCTTGAATTGTGAACTGGTACGATTCAATACGGTAACTTCAAGCAAAACATTACTTCACGTTATGCAAGAAAACTGTTCTCAGTTGAACAAGCACACATTTCTGCTCAATTTTCACTCACGTGATCCAGCAACTGCTTTTAAGTTAGACAAATTTAAAATTCTGATTAAATTCGCATGAACAATATATTTGGTCATGCATTTTATTAAATGCTGCATTAAAAGAATCAACAAGGAATTTTCTTTTAAAATTGCAACAGAAAACGTTCTGAATTTTCATTTCAGACTTTTTGTCACTCCCAACTTGCAGTAGGCCATAAGTAAGCGGTGCCTTTCTCTTGACAGTCTTGAGACCCCAGATTCTGTGTGTATACAAGAAAAATCTAAGCTCTGATGTGTGTTTTTCTTTATTTCAAAAAAAAGATCAGATGAGGGGGGAACAAAAAAATAAAATAAAATAAGCAAAGCAAAACACAGAACTGTGACAAATTCAGTGACCATAACTTTTCAAAATGTACATTTTATTTTAAACAAAAGTACAAAAAGAACAAACATCAGATATTTACAATACTTGCATGGCAATGTTCACTTTCTTTGGTCATTCTTCCAATTTAATAGTTGTTGTTTTTTTTTTTTTCACAAGGTAGGCAACACACAGCAGCTTGGAGATCTGAGATTATAACATGCTTGATATATAATTCAACCAGACTCTACGCAAACTACCGATGAGTTAATCTCTTTTGTTTTTTGTTTTTTTTGTAAGGTCTGCAAGCACTTTAGCGACAGTTTAAATCATAGATATGCGACGGTAATCAATATGCCTACCAGGATTGTTAATTTTGAATGATATAAATAGCATAAAGAAAATAAAATTCACATACTTCACAATTACATCCCCGATGTTAAAACAAAATTTTTTTTTTCCTTTCAGTTTTGCTAATGCTCTTAAAATGGACCAAAAGTCGTGACATGTACAGCTGCACGTATCCCATTCTATTCTACACACACTTGAAACATGAAACATGAACCCCTAGTGCACTTCACAAACTTAAGTAGTTACAGGTAGATTTTTTTGAAAAGAAGGCAAACATATCATAAAGGCTACTTTAAGACGCGCATCCTATCCATCCCCCAGTTCCACAAAGTGACGCCATGGCTACTTTAGAAACAATCATTCCCCAAACACCGATGGAGAGCAAAACTGATGACGTCGGGCTCAAAGTTCCCACAAAATAATAAGTCCTCTCATAACTGCAGGCTGACGGGGTCGTTTTGCGAGAGAGATGCGTGAAGCGGAAACTAAAGCCAGGCAAGTCGAGCAGGTGCTGTACATTCTCCCAGTAATCTACCTTCTTTGTGTTGTGCCGTGGTTATGCCGAACGCACAGTTCACGGACAGTAAGAAAACAAACAAAACACGAAAAAAGAAACGCAAAAATAATCTCATCTCATCTCCTGGTAAGACAAAAAGAAAGCCAAAGACATTTTTGTTAACACCACACAGCTTTGTGACAAATTACCTACTTCCTAATTTACATGGAAAATCATATTGCTGTTTTTACCTAATGCTGCGTATAAGAACATACAGTGCCTTGTAAAAGTATCCAGAGAACTCCATTTTGTCCTCACATTTGTCATGTTACCGCCACAAGCTCTAATCTGTTTTTTTTGGGGGGGCGGGATTTAATGTCATGGAATAATTTTAAAAGAATGCTTGAAGAAAATCTTGTCAAGTATCTTTGGTTTAGTTTTGAGTGCAAATATCTTGGTACAATTGAAATAAGGCAAAACTAACTTGAAAGTAACTTGTAAGAAATTTGAGCTTGTTTCAAGTCAAGTCCTCAGAGTTTATGAACAAAGACTAGTTATAGGTGAAATAATCTGCCACTGGAACAAGATTTTGTTTTATTATTATTATTTATTTTATTATTACTCAAGCCTTGGAATGAATTCTTGTTCAATATGTACAATTCAAAAGTGTAGTTGAATAACAGTAGAATCTTTGTATGTCTAAAGACATTTTCCCATATAAGTAAAAAATGTCTTGTTCCACGACTAAAAACTAGACCAAAAATCCTTGACTTTTTCAGACCCCTTTAATCTGACAGCCTTTAATTAAATCCAAGGGTATCGTATTGTTGAATATCACAAAAATCCCAACAGAACACATTTAAGTTTGTGATTGCAACATGATGAAAAAAATATGGAAAAGTTCAAAGGGGAAATGAATGCTTCCTTGAGGCACTGTGCCCTTAGCCCTGATCTCATCATCAATTTTTCCATCCGATAAATTTACAAAGTGAAATAAAAGCACAAACAGATTTTACTACTACTACCTACTGACACTGAAGGCAGAGGTGGCTGGCCTGAGATGGCATGAAACTAAGAAGTAATGGAAACATCTCTTGGCTCCTGCAACGTCCTCGAGAACCAAGAGTCAAACACAGACTAACGCAGGCCTCTGCATCCTTACGACGAAGGCAACGCGTCTAGGAGTAACTTCACTTCCATCAAACTATAAGAAACCCAAAAGGAAAGGTCTGCATGTTCTCCCTTTGCAAAAGTGTCATTCTAACAAACATGAATCCTAATGGTAGACGAGTTTACACATGTATCAGTAGTGCAGACAACTTATGTATCACATACAGTATCCATTCATTTTGTTTAATTATAGTGGAGGGGGTGAGGAATGTCTGGATTATGCTTTTTTTTTTTGCTTTTTTTTTGTAAAAGTGTCCCTGAAACCAAATCCAAGCTGTTGTCATCCCAAATGAATGGTAATTTTTCCCAGAACTGAGGTGAAGAGAAATGTGCAAAAGTTCTGCGTCCTCACTGGAAAGAAATGTCAAATAAAGGTTACCGTAAATTTGGCCAGTCGTCATATCAGGACGTTAGAAAGACAAATAAAAATACCTTGGTCTCTACCTTTCACTTCACTGTCAGAAATGGTTTTGTCTACACGTCAGCTTTCTGGCTGTTCTCCTCCATCTTTTCCTCCAGCTTCTTCTCCTCCTCAGAAGACCCATTCTCCTTCTCACCAGTTTTCCAGCTTCCTTGCCTGTAAGGATTCAAATTTCATTATCAGAGTTTCTACAGGTTTTATCTACTCAAAGTTAAAACCTTTTCAAGGCTATTATAAAACACTTAAAACCTGTATCACAACAGAAATGTACAAAGGAAAATGGCATATTTTAAACAGTAGTACTTCCAAGCTATTTTGTTCAGAATGCCAACTGGGTAATTTACAATTATCCATGATAGACGTAAAAAAGCTGGTTAGTTAGCTAGCAACCAAAGGCATACTAGCAACTAGTTTACACTTACCCGTGATAGACGCAAAAAAGCTAGCTATGTAGCTAGCAAGAGTTTATTAGCAACTAGTTAGCCAAAAGGGGATAATTTACATTTACACTTACACATGACAGACGAAAAAAGCTAGCTAAATAGCTAGCAAGGGGTTTATTCACAGATAGTTAGGCAACTGGTGATAATTTACACTAACCCAGGACAGATGCAAAAAAGCTAGCTAGTAAGAGTTTACTAGCAGCTAGTTGGCCAACTGGGGATAATTTACACTTAGCCATGTCAGGTGCAAAAAAGCTAGCTAAGAAGCTAGCAAGGGTTTATTAGCATATAGTTAGGCAAATACCTTTAAGTTGCACTTACCCATTATAGACGCAAAAAAGCTAACCAGCTAGCAAGGGGTTACCAACAGCCAACTGGGGATAATTTACACTTAGCCATGACAGATGCAAAAAAGATAGCCAAGTAGCTAGCAAGGGTTTATTCACAGCTAGTTCGCGGTCACTTCAACACTCTCGAGTCACAGGACGCAAGCAACTTTGCATGCAACTAAAATTTTTGCCTGACAGGAAAGTCTCATGAATAAAATAAAAGACAAAATATGTGATTAAGTAGTTTTGGCACGACAAAATTTAAAACCTGTGATTTCTACTTTTAAGGCCAACTTATATATTTTTAAATTAACTTAAGACATTTAAAGGCCTTCATTTTAGATAAACAAATTTAAGGCTTTTTAAGGGCACGCTGAATGTTTTAGCAATCCGTCCTGTTAGAGCTAAAAGTTGACAAAAACAAACAAACTCATGGTAGTGCATGAAGTCAAGGAGAGCACTGGAGATGTGATTTGGCAGGAGCCGAGACAATTCAAGTGGGAGTAGGTGGTTGTTTTGTTGCCTCGGGCAGGATCAGGAGGTCAAAGCACAAACCGCAGGTCTCAGAGTAATGCCAGTTCAGCTTCTCAACTACTTATAACCACAATAATGAAGAAGACACATGGGAATAAGACAATTGTTTGTAGATTGTTGGAATAAATAAGTACCAATGGGAGCCAGTATACCAGTACAATTCATTCCATTCATTTATTTAGAAGTAAATCTTAAGTCAACAAACTTAAGTTGCTCATAATTTTATATTGCCACTCTGAGAATAGTGAGAAAGGAAATTGCAATTTCTTTGATCTGGAATCATTTAATTCATTTCCTTCAGAAATGTCCACAATGTTTGATACATCATGCTCAAACTTGGCAGTCTTAATTATTTGTTGTTGTTTTTTAACTACGTTGATTTGAGTCAGAGGTGATTTTGCCCCATAACCTAAGAGGAACCCAGCTGAATATCAAATATTGTCTTCCAGGATAATCAGGACCAAAGTACTACCATGTTCCTCCGTCATGTTTGGCTGTTTTTAAGTCAGATCAAATGGGACACACTTGGCAAAAGGTTTCAGCCTCAACAGTCCACTGCAAGTCTTAAAATACTGTTGTTAGTTTATAAATCACTGAACGGTTTAGCACCACAATACATTAAAGATCTGCTGTTGTTCTACCAACCATCTAGACGCCTCAGGTCTTCTGGTTCTGGTCTGCTCTGCACCCCCAGAACCAGAACCAAACGAGGAGAAGCAGCATTCAGCTTCTATGCACCACAAATCTGGAACAAACTTCCAGAAA
>CAEGAE010075043.1:0-30968 GCA_903067095.1 Girardinus metallicus
TGTTCTTTCGGACATCAGAGAGTACAAAAATACGATATAAAGTGTAGTATGACGTCGAAAATTTTCAACGATTAGGTTTTCTCCTTAGGGTTAGGGGTTAGGGCTAGGGTTAGGGTTTCGGGTTTAGGGTTTGGGAAAGTGGTCAGGGTCAAGGGTTTTGTTCTTTTGGCCATGAGAGAGTACAAAAATACGATATAAAGTGTAGTAACAAATACCATGTCACAGATTATGCTCTATTAATAACAAGCACCTGCCTTATAGGCAATATAAAAAAATCCCTCAAACGAATAAATAGTACTGTAGAAAATGGATGGATTTGGATTATTTTGGATAATAGTCACTGTGAGTCCAAAAACATTTGCCAAATTGTATTTCTTCAAAACAAGTCTCCTTGTAGGATTTCTTCTATTCATGTTTTTGCGTGGTGCTCTTTGTCCCTTCATCAGCACCTCCTGAATGCAATGAACCAGTGCTGTCCAATCAGCAAGGTCACAAGTCTTGGCTGCACATGGTTGTCTACTGCCAGGTCTTGTGGAGCTTGGCAGTCTGTTACAACTGACAACATTTATGTCACAAAATACAACTTTTGCCATTGAGGGCAAGCAATTGTTTTCTGAAAATTGAAAAGAAAATCTATCCTGTATCACTCTACTGGCAGCTCTCACTGTCTGTCCAATGCTGTTGGACCGACAGTGGCCCAGAAGGGTCAACATAAAGCCACGATGCACAGACAAGGCGTTAACTACTATAAGGAATTCGATCCGATAACTAAATATTTCAGTCCAGCTTTGACTTCAAACACCTAAATAATTTGTACACAAACAGATTGCATAGAACACTATGTGTCAACCTGGTTAAATGGTTACACCAACAACAATGTATTTTTCCCCCAGGGTTTTATTTGCAAAGCAGCCATATTAAATGTAGAGTTGGCTGGGATCTCAACTTCATTTTTAGTTGTTTTTCTGTTTTTAATTTTTTCTTACTGGAATTATGAATGTCTGACTTTAAAGTGCTAATCTTATGCCCCCTATATGCCAAAAGCTTGGAGGTGGTGCTTATTTCCAGCAGTCATGGACAGATTGTCATTTCATCAAAGTGGAAACGTAGAAACACGCTGGACAAATAACCTTGCACTTGAACACGTACAGTCACCCATATCTAGGAGCAATTTAGGGATTCCAATTAAACATTCATGTTTTTGAACTGTGGGAAGTAGCCAGCATACCCACGCCTGCACACGCAGACCACTCAAACTATAATAAGAAAGACTCAAACTGGAATTTGAATGCAAGACCTTTTTGCTGCAAGTCAGCACTGAAACCAACAGGGATCTTGGGCATCCTCACCAAATGAGACATTAGATTGTAATATGTGAAACTGGTGATGCATTCAAACTTTAGCATGGTCAGGAAATTTGCCAGGAAGTTCCAACTAGTAATTTACTAATGATCAAAATGAGAAATGGAAACCATTAAAAAGATCTCAGGATGAAGCATTGCAGTCAAAGTCAGAATCTATTGTCTCAAGTAATGGTGAAGTTTGATCAATATTTTCAGCTTAACATTTATGTTAGGATAAGAGCTTCCATGTGGTATTTTTCTTTTTTCTTTCTTTTTTTTTTACGTATTTCTAATGTAATGGCATTTGACAATTCAGTGCATTAATTACGGCTACAGTCACACACTTTTTGCCACTACAAAATACATTTGAACATTTGTTCATTTTTTTATTCTTATTTGTCATTGAGCAATAACTAAATGCACAAGCACATCCGAGTTGTTTCACTTTTCTGTACTAACAGACTGCAGTGTTAAATAATGAGTGAACTTATCAGTTATAAATAAGGTGAAGCCTTTAGTTGAATCATTTGAGATTTGATCAGTGGTTTAGGCTCTGAGCACTGTTGGGAACCAGTTCACTAAAAAGAAAACATAGTGTCTTATTACCGCAGTCTTACCTTCTGCCACTGTCACATAATGGTGTAATCTGTCGAGAGGTGGAGAGACTAATATGGCCACATATCTCAGGAGGTTTCAAAATTCTGTTCCTCTGAAATCCCAAAATTGGACTGATTTCATAGCGCATCACCCCAGATATGCCAATGGAGCGTGAAATTGAGTCACTCAATGTGAAAAAATGAAGAAAAAAAAAATTCTGTTTTTTTTTTCTTTCCCATTCCTCTGCAGAGAAGCATGTAGAGATTTCACCCATATGCAGGCACTGCTTTGGTCTTTCATTTCCAAAGCAACTGAGTGAAACAAACCTGTATATTATTGACAAAAATAACCATTTTACATGAAGGAAGTACCCTTTCACAGCTAATCAGCAAATGCATGACAATGAATAATGTTGTTCCAAAGGCATGTTGGCAAACAAGATATCATGTTTGATGGATGGATTTGAGATTAGAGGTAAGCTTACTGCAACAGGTGTGATTAAACTTGCATATAAAGTTGTGACTTCTCATAAACCAAATTACATAACTTCCTTGCAATGTGACAACAAGCAAAATATGACACACATGCTTTTCAAAGATATGTTTCCTTAAGTGAGTGACTCCTAAGAGAGCAGTGCATTGCAGTCCTGGTGGTGCTGGTGGTGAAGTAGTTCTGCAGCACCACCAAAGCGTTGATATTTACCTTATTTTTAACTGCTGCATAGTGTTACTAAAATTATGTTGTGATTCAATTCCAGTGTACAGAATTTACAACCCGTTTGTAGCAGGTATAATGTCAGAAGCAGGATATTTTATGTGGAGTACAAAAACATGTAAAATCCATACTTGGAAAGAACTTGTTCATAAAGGACCGTGTTCTTATTTTTGGTCAGGTGGGAGATCTTTCCTGCAAACATTGTATCAACCACCCACGTTGTGCTCTGTTCCTGCATTCATGTCATAGACCCTATATACTCTCATTTAAATATTTTAAAATATCACCACCTGCTGTGCGTTTTTTTTTTTTTTTTCATATGATAGTCGATTTTTAGATGCAAATTCATTACTTCTTTACAGTTTTAACTGACGCTTCTGTCTGCTGCAGCCAACGTTTACATTATTTCTGCATTTCCCTCTACTAAGACAACAAGCAAAAACTAACTTAAATGTCACAAATTGAAATCCCACTGTCGAACTGACTTGCCTGCAGTAGACTGGGTCATTACATGAAGCTACAGTTGCTAAAAACTGAATATGTTAGTACCTAACATTTTGATAGTATTTTTATTGTTTCGGAGCAGAATCACATCCACACAAGTGGGGGTGTGTTGGGGTGTGTGTGTATACACACATGTGTTCTTTTAAAAAGACTAAGTACTGAAAAAATTTTACCAATAAGGTGTATTTACTTCTTTTTCCACAAATCCATACTCAACAAGTCATCTTTGACAGATATTCTCAACATTTTCACAATCAAAACTAAGGAAGTTTTAGGGGTTGGAAAATGTCAATAATCATATACTCATATAGTACCACATATAGTCACATACAGTGACACATGTCTTAATTTAATAAGGACTGAAAAATAAGAATTCTTTTTTTTGTCTGTTTTCACATGCAAGGCAGTAAACTTCATGTAAAAGTCAAACTGTGTTTTCACACCGTGTGTAATTACGAGTGTGAATTTTGACCCCATCTTTATATCACAAATGGATTGGGTGCTGACAGCTCAATCTGGTAATCAAACTGTCAAATCAAAGGGCAGGCGATTTTGTTCCCTTCAACTCCGCTGCAGGTCGTGAAGGTGAAATTTGCAGGGAAGCAGTAATTGTTTTTTGGAGTGTAGTTGATATCCAAAGTCAGATCTCATATATTTCAGATCATTGAAAAAGAAACTTAATTAGGAATATAAACAAGGTAGCAAATGCAAATCAAAGATTATAAACGACTCAAGGACAAACAGGAAAAGAAATATAATCTCTATTTTGATCCAGTGGGAAACATAAAAAGATACATCATCCTGCACTGAATCATACCTTGGAGTGGGATCACTTTCCTTTATCTTTCTTTTAAACTAATGTAGTATTGAGGCAATGTCCTGGTCCTGGTTTGTATGATGGATTGCAGGTGTTTTGGTATATTTGTTCAGAATAACCACAGCTTGAGGTGACAGTGTAAAATGGCTTAGCTTTGACAGCAAAAATATTTGGATGAGATCAGACAGAATCTCTAATAACCCCTTTCGTTATTTTCTGCAGCTTTTATAAAATATATACATGTCGTATGAGGATTTTATTGGATGGTAGGTTCCAAGTACATTTTTTTTTTCACTTTTTCTCTCATAGAACAGTAAGGACATTTGCACTGTTTTCTTACACACATTTGTGATAGTATGGGGTGATGGTATGTGGAGCAGCCATAGATACAGTTATAGTATAAGACTTTCCCATAGATATCATACAATCCCTCAATTCATCATCAAATGCCATAATCAATCAAGTCAAGGACTGAACTTAGGTCAAGCACAGTGCCCAAAGCAATCTCTATTCATCAGACCTAACCTTGGAATGGCCATCTTCTCAACAGCTTTTTTCCAGTGACACGTTTAATGCATAAGAGATGTAACATTAGCTCTGTGACGGACTGAGACTGGTTCACGGAAAGATTAAAGGATGGCATTTGTTATATCTGCAGTGTGGTACTTTTAAATACAGTGTGGTAGCCAAGACAACTAGTTGAAAACCTGTTCTTTGAATGATTCGGTTTTTGTTACAGACCGGAAAAATGTTTTGCAATTACCCTTCCAGAAAGACCTGTAAAAATGTTCTGGAAGTTAGGAACTATAACTAAACACAAGTAAGCACAACCCAAACACTGAAAGATGGAAAAAGCAAAACAACTTGAAATGAAGGATGTGTAGCATAGAATCTATCCATTCCAAGCCCATCAAAAGGACTAAATGTAAGACAAAAACTCGCAGAGTCTTTGCTGCTCAAGTTGCAGGCGCAATTTGAGCAGCTTTAACTAATTCTGTCCCCGTCCACCCCTGGCCAGATTCATCTCCATTAGCAGATCCTGTGTGACTCTTCTCTGTTTTTCGTAATCACTTCAGGGGTAGTACAAGCCATGGATTGTGTGCAAGTGATTTGATTGACAGTAGATTGTATTTGTTGATTTACATCACTGCCTACTCCAAAGAAACCCCAACATTTCAACCACTGCAGTAAACTGACGTAACCACAGTCTGCTATCATAGAGCTGCTCAGTGTGGAGGAGCATAAGTATGACTTGAATCTGAATGACTGGGATTTTTCTTCTCTGCAAGCAACATGTTTCTCTGAAGAACAGGAACTCAATTAAGAAGTGAGGAAATGTACAGCTCTGGTCAAAGTTCTGTTGGAATTACAGTTTTGCGCAGGCTGGTGTGAAACATTGGAACTACATGATATTAGTTTGGCTTTGCACTCATTCTACTGTAGTTTTGGTTTAAATAAAAGTGCAGGTTCTCCAAAGCAAAATAAACAGAAAAACAGTGATGCAAAAGAAATGCAGTGAGTGCGGTGTAACTGATTCAGCTTATACATCCAAGACTGCACTGACAGTGAGTTTTCACAGGTTTTCTGCGATGCAGCATTACATCACAACCAGAAGGTATTCTGAAAAAGTTTGTGATACATATACAAGTTCTACATTTTTAATCAAGTCTGTTGTTTGGCAAGTTATTGTGTATCAGATGGGTGATGACAAAACACGTATAAAAGAATTTGAGGAAAATGATGCAATTCTTCTTGGTGAGCAAATTTAAAAGCAGATAGAAAAACTGATTTTCCTGTACTGAGTTACAAGACAAGCTGCAGACAATCAAATCAACCAACTTCAGGTCCAATCTAAAAATTTTATATTGGATTTTGTTATGCTGAAAAGTAAGTCTATTCCAAATTTTACTTGAATTGGCAAAAAAATAAATAAAAAATACGAGTGAGAATGTTTTAAATTTTTTGTGAAAACGTTCAAATCCATAATAAATTAGTCTTTTCTTTGTTCTGTGTTATTCTCTGAGGGCACTGAAACTGCTTAAAAAACAGAACACTGGAGTAGCAATACATTATATCTGCCACTGAAACCTCTCTGATTTACATTACTCTGCTCAGTGTGGGGACCCCTTAAAATAGATACCAACAGATGGTCACAGCAGACAACTTGGCCTCTTTCAGCAAAAGAGTGGAAAAAATTATGAAAAACATGATGATTTTATTGCTGTTATTTGGCAAAGAGAAGATGGCAAATGTTCCTGTGGGTCGTTTTAGATTTTGGTAGCATGTTTGGATCAGGGGTGTCGATTATTGACAAAAACAACATGCAATTTTTTTCATCTTTATGTGTCAGAGCTACGACTATTTTATAATGAAGGAATATATCCTTTTGACAAGCAATGCTACTGCATCAGTGTTTACTGACTTGGTTAATACTGTTCCTATTACTGAGACAGTGTTGTCATTGTTTTATAAATATAGGCTTATCCAGCAAAGCAAATGTCACTGCTATGGTGTTAAGAGCAAAAATCGTCTTTAAAATGCATGAATACTTGACATATGATATAAATGAAGCATTTAGGGTTATGCAACCAGGAGAGAAAAGCCCTTGACCATGAGCCTTCATCTTTTCCCAGTGTTTTAACTTGACTTTTAACATTTTACACACTCGGTCACTGTTTCATAATAACTGCCATATAAAAGTTGTGATCCAGTGACAAGGTTGAGCATAATGAGATTCTTCTTGTGGATTTATTGGAGCTGACAGGAGTTTTTACTCTGGCTAGACACAGTTTGGTGACCTCTGCTTAAAGATTTAATTTAAACCTAAAAACAAGAACAAGGAACAAGATAATTCCGCCTTATTCTTTAACATTAATCAGTAATTCCATCCACTACATGACATATTTTCCACTAACAAAATGCTTTTTTGACCTAAATGTATTTTCTGTTCTTAACATCTGACTCCCACATAGAAATTAAATGAATTTTTAGTATTGATTTTTAATTCCCAAAACACTGAATGAACTGTACAAGTCTGTGGTAGATAATTGCTTATATGTGAAGCTAAATTAAATATCTACAATTAATGTCCTTATCACTTGTGCAAGGACAGATTGGTAAAGAGATTATCACCACAATACATAAGAGTATTGTGGCGATGTTGTAATTTTTTTATTTTTTTACTTCCTCTGTAAAGAAATGGACCCCTCCTGACCCTGCTAGGGACAGGAGTGTACAGAAAATGGATGGACGGATGTAAAGAAATGGGTCACTTTTTGTTGTCTTTTGCATTATAGTTGCAAATGTTGGATTTCTCTGTTGTCTTACCAGCACCGACTCGTTTATTGACTTCTCCAAAATGAATCCATATAACTATGTTTTCTGATCGTTGAAACAATTTCTGTTGGTTTTATCGAACACTAACATTTTATACATTACAAAACGTATTCCTTTTCAACCTTGCACATTTAACCTCAGAAGCAGTTTTCCCATCCTGAACGAAATATTTAATAATTTGTTGTTTTTTTTTTGTGAAAGATGTAGACAATATTTTTGGTCTTGTGCCCCTAAGTAAATGCATTTGAGCATTACTGCATGCATCTGAGATAAAACATTTAAATATTATTGTGAACTTAAACAACTAAAAAGCACACCTAAAAATAAAAATTATTTCAGGTGTACATAGAATTTCAAGGAGAAAATCTAATCAATGATTATCCGTCTGGTGAGAATTTCAGAATTTTTTTTGAAAGCCTTATCAGCTTGGAACTCTTATCTGTGTGACTCTATTGATTGCTCGATGCTCTAACCAAGGTGTATATGGAGCGGCACTCAAAGAACAGGAAGGCACTGCTTGTATCTACAGTACCGATACCAGTGTGTCATCTCTGAAGTACAGATGAGTATCAGCTCTCTGTCTCATCCTTTTGTTATATGCCATTCCTCTTTTCTTCATGCTGCCTACAGGCAAGGACCTAATGAGGTCGGAAAGAAGTTTCTGAAATGTGGACGAAACTAGGAAATTCCCTTCTATTGTCCAATTGAGAATACTTAAACGAATGACTAAAATTTTATAACTTATCATCATTTTTAATAAATCAAATGTCCATCGTTTTCTGAATTGCAGATGACACATTCCTTCTGTGACTCTTAATCTTATAAGCATATTACAGAGAATGTGCCTGAGCCAATTACACATGATAAGAAAAGGATGTCTGAGTTCTGTCTTGTCACATTACAAATCTAATTCTTCACACGAATCATTTACATGTGATCCCTGTTTCACCTCCTACGTTTTGCTATCTGAGGTTCGCTGTCCCCTGACGCTATGACACGTCACTAAACTTATTACATTTCCACACAACAGACTAATGTTTAGAGAAGTTAATTTATGGATCTGTCATACATTGCATGCATTCAGTGGGAGACAGAGAACCATGTAAACTCGGGCATTAGAACAACATTTTATAATAACTTAGCAGATGGAGGTGTACAAACAGAAATATGACAGATACTCAAGGGACAGACATTTCTGGCAATCAGTCTGCATTCCAGAAATTATGGACTTTTTGGCATCTTAAAGAGGATTACTGATGATCAAACAAGGATGTTAATATTTTAAAAGCCCCCTCTCTTTTACTACTGCCAGCTATTCAGCAAATAGCAGGTTAAATGATCAATCATGTCTACCATTAAATAAATCATGAGCAGTTTTTCTTCTTAAAATTGGCTCATTTCAAGTGGATTTGTTGATGCGGTTGCTTAAAAAAATCCTTTTGTGAACTGCTTCCACTTCATTTGCTCAATCAAGAGGTACATTTATTGCACTTGAAGCCGTAATCCCAGTGATCACAAAAGCTCCCATCTCTCTGCACTCCCCTATCATATTGTCAACATATCTGATATTGACCAAGGGCTCTGTCATTCCCCACAATCCTGAGGTCTACTTAAACCAAACGGAGTGGGTGCGCACTGGTGACAGTTGCAACATAGGCCAGGACAAAAGAGCTAAAATAAGTACACATCAAATACAATTATAGTTCGTCATTACTGAATTGTTTATCAAAATAACTTGAGATTTTAAGCAGCAGACCCTATCAAAGCAATTATTTCCTCTGGCTTGCCACACTTGACATGAAAATGCAGAAAAACCAATATCATTTTACTCCTTAGCTACTACAATTAATAATAGTCTCTCTGGAACGCATGCCAGAAGAGTACTCTGCCCCACAGGGGACAAGCAGATGTAATTATTCTTCTTAATTAGTGGTCTAAAAGTATAGCTGATTAAGTTGTGACATGGGACTTTGACTAATTCAATTTGGGCCACACTCAGAACCAGTTTGAAAGCATCACTGAAAATAACAATTCCTGCTGTGCAACCAAGAATAAAACACCCAGACTTTTAGATTTCACCTCTGAGACTAAAGTAGGTGATCAGACTGTTCATCAGCCACAGTTACATAGCTAAATTTGGCAATGCTCCTTCTCAGAGACATGATAAGGTTTTGGCTTGTTTACAATGGTGAATTACAATGCCACCATTGTTATTCAGGCCTGGCCAACCACCATCACACCTTATTGTGCTGTGTAATTATTTGATTAGCATCTCTCAGAAAAAAGCCTTTAATTTCTATTAGATTTAATAAAAAACAGGGTGATTAATCAATTCGAAAGCTCACTGTTTATCAGCTCTGGCTGAACATGCCTATGTGACTGAACTTATAAAGGCTAAGCAAAATCATCATTCAGAGAATGATTTTCAAATATTCTCTCTGTTGGACATCCATACTGCTTTTGACTAAATGTTGGATTTTGTTCTAATTAACAGAGATGCACCAGTCAAAACTTGCGACTAATTTGTAAAGCTGTGACCTGAGAATACATATTTTGACCAGTTCAATTTCCTCCTTAAGAACTATAATGTAGGAAGATATGAAAAAAAGCATTCTAAATATTTTTCCCATCATCTTGCTGTGAATAGTGCCTAATTATTTGTCTTGATAGCAGAGCACGTGTGAGAGAGTAATTACTGAAAAACAAGGCTTTACTATTTTTTAAAATATGAACAAATTGATTGTGGAGCTGACATTTTAAATTGTTGTTAGCATCAAATATTAGAAATAAGCACCGCGTGTATCTGATTTGTAATATAGATTGTTATCTTAAAGCCTGCAATATTTGAAATCCAAAAGTAACTGTGCCATCCACCCTCTGCTTTTAGTCTTGCTTCTCTTTGTCTTACAGTTTGAATGAATCACACATCCATATCTTGACATGGCATATTAAATTATAGACAGACACAATCATTTCTGTTTACATAACAGAAGGTTAAGACCAAGACATAGTTATAGTTTACTCACATAGAGGTTATGGTAAGGCAATACAACAAGACAACCCTTTGAAGCAATTTTGTCACTTTATTGAAGAATCTAAGCGTAACAATACTTGGTTGGACCGTGGTGAATAAGGCTAAAATAAAATTTCTTAATGAATTCTGCAATCAGTTCTGCTTGATAACACTTCCTTATTCTTTTTAAGGTTAAACTACTTTTGTTGGAAAAAAAAAAAGATTAGTACAAAGTTAATAGTAATTCCTAAATTACATTGTTGCCACAATGCTGTCATCATATCAAAGGAGGCTTTTTGTACTTATTAACAAACTATCTTTCCTAGGGTATGAAGAAAATAAATCAGCTGTTAAAATGTTTGAGTTTACATAGTTAAATGCTCATACTACTCAATGAGTTGTTACTATTGTTTTGAAAGTACGTAAACTTAATATTTTTTATTATGTGTCGTTTTGTTAATCATCCACAACAATTTTCAAATCATGTCTAAACTGTCTGATAACAGTAAAGCAGAAATAAAGCACTATAAAAATACAAAGATTTTGTCAAGCTATACTGTATGTGCAGGAAAGATGATTTTGAACATCCATGGTTTCATTTGCAGCACTTTCTGATGCTTTGAGTGTTTGAATCTTATTTACAGAAAATCAGTAGAATGCGCTCTCAGATCACAGCGTCATCTGCAGAGTCTACATAATGCTGTCTGTACCGCTGCTTGTTGACTCACAGTTTTGTAACTCCAGAAGGTGCATAGTTCATTTTGCACAATCCTCCTAAAACTTTACTTGGAACTGATGGCAAAATGAGATTTTTGTCCTGCTGTCTGTGCTCTATGTATCATGTTTGCTAAAAATCTGAGCAAAACAGTTTGCCACATTACTGACAGTGTAATATGCAGCTTAGTTTTTCATTAGTATTATCAAATAAGTAAAGATGTACTGGTTTGTCACCATGCCTATCTCTGGCATCCCTTGTGTTAAGAAACAGTGCTGCATCATAAAACACCATGGTTCTAGGTAACCTCCTTATTCACAGATATAAAGCTCATGACCTAAGTGCCCATAGTTAAGAAGTTTACAGGTTTAGGTATCAACAACAATAGTTTTCTTATGGTTTTTGATTAAATCAAAATTGCATAAACCTTCCACCTTTTCTCACAGATGTAGCAAGACAGTCGAGTCCCTAAATGTAAGTCCAAAAAATACTAAAAATAAAACGAGTAGAAGAAGTCTGCAATTAAAAAAAACATAAAAGCAGAATAAACTTTAAAATGTAAAGTAGTGGTAAGGCAGCTAATTTCCTTCAACTAAGTTGCTTTAGAGAAAAATGGCATGAAACAAGTTCATCAATAAAATAATATTTTTGAGGTGGAAATATTTATTTTATTTAGTAGCAAGTTTAGACTAGCCTTTAATTGGGGTTTGTTGGCTATGAAACAACAACAAAAAGATGGTACCACATTTTTGTACATTTATATTTTAGTACTCTTATTTGCAATGCAGCATTAATCAATATTATTGCATATTACATGCCTTCGGGGCAACCATATTTATAATGCCTACTTGTAATTAATGGTTACCATGTTTTTTTAGCTAAGTGTGTTTTTTTTTAAGACTCACATTTAACTGTAATTTTGGTTTATATTTTATCAGTTTTTGCACACCACCCGTATAATTTTCAAACTAACATCCATGCTTTTTCTTTGTCTGGTGTTAATCTTTTTGACCATCTGTGGTCACTGGAATACCTTGGTTTTTATTAGCAGTGAATAAGCAGAAATGAAAACAGACAAAAACAATAGACTTCTTGATCAAAGGTTATATCAACAGAGACAGGGATCAGCAGAGTGCTCAACTGTAATGAAGATGGACTACAGATAGCTTCAGGGAGCTGTGATTTTATTGAAGCCATTGTCACTCTCCAATACCACCTTTTCTTAGGAATGAATGATTCGACTTTTAACATCTAGATGGCAGTTCTAACAAAAGCAAACTGGTTTCAATCACATTTTGTCTTCTCTTGCATCTCTTCCAAATCGGGTAAAATAAGGGTTAGTACTGTAGAGTGCAGATTTAGTCTTTTCTCCTGTTATCGGTAATGAATTAGATGGCTGGCACAGAGCATGGCATGGTCATTTGCCCTTTGTGATCTTCCAGACAGGCACCATTAACAGCCAAATGCCCTTCTACCCTCCATTCATTTATGTGCTGAAACTCACCCTCACCTTCCCTGCACTGCCCTGCTACAGAGGGTGAAAGTCATGGACCCGATCACAGGTTAATCTTTTAATGTTTCAGGGAGGACAGGCAGGAAATGCTGTGAAGGCGATGTAGGAAAACGGGTGAGACCATGAAAAACATCTTGAGGTCTGGCTGTGCTGTCTGTCCTGTCCTTGTCCACGCTTTAAAAAACTGTGATATTTGTTTTTATTGATCATATTTCTACTCAGTAAACTGCAAACAGGGTGATAAATGTATAATTTTGCTTTTTAACATACACTGGCAAATGATTGGCACAGTAGTTAAACTTGTTTCTAAAGGGCAGCGACCAAAAAATTATCAGTGAGGCCAAAAACTGATGAAAATCTGAACCTTAATGTTAAGGACTTTAAGGAAGAAAACTTATCTCTGATATCAGTGTCTGTGTTCAGAATCAAAATTCAACTTCTACTACAAAATACAAAAAACATACCATGCTAAATAAAAACAACAAAATAAATTTGACCAAAATAAGATTTGCAGCATGCACTTCTATTGTGGTATATTTTAGATTAAACAAAATGCATAGCTATGTTTTGGGAAGACTGACACAATTGTGTACATTGATGTATTAGTTTTAAATGTCTGCAAGTGTGTGCTGATGGTACTTTTCAGAGTGTTGTGTAATATTTTAAAGTGATACTAGAATTGTTGGCAAGCACGACTAAATCTTAACACCAACGGTAAAGCTTAATGCAAAAGAGAAAACATTTTCTGGCTGAATTTTCCAATTATGAACTGTGCTCCAACTCTGTAAAATAAAAACTTAAGATTTTCCTTGCAGCTAATATCTTTTACAATATGCCATAAGATTCATCCTCTAAATATGGTGTGGCTTTAACATTTTTTTTTTCCTTTTACACTGGTTTGCTGCTCTAATTAATTTTTCATTTATGTGGCTAATTAAACATGTTCCTATGAATACTGCCAAGAAATCTTTGGTAGTTGTAAGGTGAATATAATGATTTGACCTTCGGCTAAACATTTTAATTAAACAATATGGAGGAATGCCTTCTCTGTCGATGAAAGAAGGACAGGACTTTACTGCTCTAGATCATATTTAATATTTCTAATGCCTACTTTGACCTTAGTCTTGTCCTTATCTTTTTCTTTCAATCTGGATAGGGCGTGTGCACAGAATAAAACAGGATGTTTCTGTTGACTCATACGCTTTATGCTTCTCTCATCTGTCACAGATGTTTCTCCTCCACCTTACCGACATGGCAAAACATAGTCTGTGGTTCTTCACTCCCTCTGCAGGGGCCCTTGCTGACCCCCAAGCAGTAATTTTAG
Organism: Girardinus metallicus; assembly: GCA_903067095.1. Lineage (NCBI taxonomy): Eukaryota > Metazoa > Chordata > Actinopteri > Cyprinodontiformes > Poeciliidae > Girardinus > Girardinus metallicus. The sequence continues at coordinate 13,877 of CAEGAE010075043.1, forward strand.
ACTTCATGTCAGCTGTGCCGGAGAGCCAGCCCGCACTAATTCAAGGTCATCCCAGTTTTTATTAATTTGTTTTGGAGAATAAAGCCAGTCTACTCTCAGGCACCACGCCATGTTTGAGAAAGCTGGAACATTTCATTATGTTCTTTTTGTGATCCTCATTTTAATGTTAACTGTATGTTTTTTGTCTTAGCTTTGGTTTGCGATGCAATAAACCAATCTCACTCTGCAGCAGGGCAGTGCAGTTTTTAAAAATCACTGATAAAAAGCGTGAATTAAAGACCTATTGAAAAGGGATATTTTAAAATGGCATAATTAATATTCATTAAATTAATGAACGTGAAAGATTTAGCAATTTTCTAATAACAAAAAACACATCTATTATAAAAGTTAGAGCTGTCAAGAAAACACTGATGGCATGAGTTAAAACATGGTACATTTAATAGAAAACGTCCAGTAAAAGGAGAAGCCTGGATTTCTGACTTGGTTGGAAAACTGGATGACCTATCTAATTTTACTATTGGTCTCTTTCAGCAAGAGCGAAAGATGCTCCAGCTTCAGCTGTGGCCCGGTATTCCGTGGGGAATCTGCAAAGGTGGGGCTGGCTTTTCCTGGTACCGACCTTCGCGATGTCTGGAGGCTCTTCAATTGGACTCAGAATCAGGTGGCAAGCATAAAGAAAGTCACTGAATGATGCTGACTGAAGCAAACCTTTGTGGAGTCTATACACAAATCCACACAAAATGAGAATAAAGGTTAGCATACCAAGGGGTAAAAAGCAAGATTTATTTAGGTTTTTCACAGTTGAAGCCCCACACGGTAGCTGATCTTGACTGGATAAGCATTTGAGGCCAACTGCAAGAAGACTTGCAAAAATTCTTATAGGGAAGTCCAATGTCTCTCCTGATGGCTTGTTGAGTCCTTAAAGCCACAATGTTTTGAAAACCCAGATTATTATTTTCAGGAAGAAAAAAACTATTGTGTCAGCTGAACCAGCAGAATAAGTTGAACACCTAGTTCTAGTCCTCTCTAGAGACAATAGTCCCTAGAGAGGAAAGTGCAAAACTCAGAGGCTTGCTCATGATATCGTAATGCAAATTAAACTTACAAGGACAAACTAATATGACAGAAATGGCAGGAAATCTGGGGTTAGTAGAATAAAACAGGACAGGGCCAAAGGTCTTCCTGCCATCAGGAGTTGGATAGAGGTGCCAGTTATCAGCCACATTCCTGTAGGCAGTTATGTTCGACATGTTGGTGTAAATGCTGTCAGGTTGTCACAAACTGCTCATTGTCACACTGTGTCAGAAAATGAAGTGTGTCTATGAAATCTGTTCAGACAGCTTTGGTGTTGCTAACCATCCCAAACGCATCAGTCTTCAGCAGACACTGTGGTCGCTGTGTAAACCTCTGATGTGATCTCATGAAGCCACGTCAAACAGAGTGCTTACCTATTTTTGCTAGTACCAAGGCTTACACTCTATTCAAGTCTAAGATTCAGGTCCAGGCAAGAAAGCATTGCAGCAGATTACAAAAATAAAATTATGTTTTAGAAAGCAGCAAGTAAAACATGCACTATAGTTTCTTTTTTTACCTGTTAGTAATACATAAATATCACATTGAATTACATAAACATGTTTTACCTATAAAATGTATTTAGATTCATAACTGATGTGCCGTTCTGAGGAGATTATTTCTATTTTGACAGCTAATGATGTTTGTTTTCGCTAACACTCCAAGTAGAACAACATTTTTATTAAGTTATTCCCCAGTGGGGCCGTGCATCAGACTGTTTTTATTTATTTAAAATGTTGTTTCTGAATGACTGATGTGGGCTTGTTGCTCCTGCAAAGCTGAACACTGTTAAACTTCACACACAACTTGTGGAGATCGATTTCCTTTTCCCCCACTTCCAAGGGATCACATCATTAGATTTGCCTGGTTAGGTGACACCTACACGTCTGATGGGTGATGGATGTTTTATATATAGAGACCAAATGAAATCCCCCTTTCCCGTTCCCAAACTCCCCATACACACGCACTCATGCACACACCCATTCCTCCCCATCAAACACGCACACACTCTGATGTTCTTCCTATCATCTTCTATCAGAGAGGCAAGATAACCTCAGAGCCAATGACAAACTTTGACAAATGGCTTGTCTCCAAGCACCTGCGAGAAGATGGAACTGACAGACTCTTTCACCTTTCCTCTTCCTCCAAGCCTTGGGCTGTGCCAAGAAGCCATAAGTGATATACTGTAGGACATGGCCGGGTGTAAGTCATGCGCCTTCCGTTTCCTCCAGATTGTAAGGGTCTCCATCTATCATTGTCATTCACCCCCTCTCTCTCTCTTTGCCTCTGTCCATCTCATCCTGTCTGTCTGTCCTATGAGCCTTGCCACTCTACTTATTTACCCAAAGGTCAATCTTCCATTCTTCCATCTCCAATGTTTCCCCTTTTTGCCACTGGAGCAGTTTGCAGATATCTATAGCACTGTACAGATGGCTGGTAATCTGCCCTAGGGTCATTATGAATCCTGGCCAGGACCCTGACCGATGGCTACTCTCCCCCGTCTGTTAGTCCATCTTTGCAAACGTAGCCTAACATGAGCAATTCATCTCAATTTCCAGACATTTGGTGTTTTTGGCAAATATTTCTCACTTATTCTGCCCTGAAAATCCATGTCCAAGTCCATGTGTTTCACTTATGCAAAGGAAGATGAACATTGACTTAGTTGTTGATGTACAACGCATACACCAAAAAGCAAGAGAAAACAAAAATGTGGTAAGGGCATCTGCAATGCTACCCTGGAAAATTAATATTTCTGAATGAAATTGCACATTGAAAAAATTCTGAAACATATTGATGGTTCAGTTCAACAGTAGCAAAAGTCAAGCTGAAATCCTTTATCTGTCTTACAAGCGGTCCCTCTTGTCTTCCCAAAGCTTTCTGTTTTTTATCTTCCCACCCTTTAGGGGGTTGTTTGCTGTTTTCTACATGTGCTGTGTCCCTCAGCCAATCACAACAATTTGCTGTCGTTACCTAGCATCCTTTGGTTGTCTCCACACATCTTGCGTTGTTCATCACCATGCGACATAGCTGACCTTCACCAGGCACTGTTTCCATTAGTCTGAGAAATTTTGTGCACCAGATAAGCTTTTTTGACATGCTGATGTAGAAACTGCCCTGAATGTATTCATCATACTAAATCTGCTAGTGGAAATCATGGAATGAGTTAGAAATCAGTAATCAGATCAATTCAAATGATTATTGCTTTTAACAACATTGAGAGCAGCTGTTGTAGTTTGTGTTCAAAAATGTTCAGACTATGAACATACATATTTTTTAGTCGAGCTGTTTTGATCATTTTCATTTTACTCTAGGAAAGAAAGGGACTAGTACAGGAAGAGAAAACTTGATCAGTTCCAGAAAAAAACAAAAAATGACTCTTCTTGTAGTATCAAAGAGCAAAACTGTCTCATTCAAATACTTCTTTATATCAGGATGGACAGTGATTTGAGCACGATTCAAGGTTCATATGGTTGTGAAAGACTAATTGTAACATTGTATGTGTTGGACAGCAGAATGCTGAGGTCACCTTCTTGGTTCAACATATATAGCTTCCTTCAGTTTTCTCTCAAATCTTTTGTGTTTTATGTGCACATGCACCTCACCATCTTCAAAGAGATGTTCTTTCTTTCTGAAATTTACGAGGAAAGATTAGATTTGACATGAGAAACCGTCTGTTCTTATTTTGTGAATTGCACTTGTAAAATTGTGTACCTTCCCCTATATGAAAGAGCTGAGCACTGGACCCACACACTCATACAACACCGGTTAGCTTTTGTTTGAGATTGTCAGAGAAAATCCTTTTAAAAGTTTTTGGCAGCCCTGTCACTTAAGCCAAAGTGTGTTTGTGTTGTTGGATGTCTTCACTTCACGCAGAACATTAATGGCAGCCGATCAGCAATGATGGCATACATTCATAAATAATGAATGTGCTTAATCAATTAAAGTCAATCCGTATTGGCTTACCAGAAAAAAGATACACATTTATTCATTGCAAAAAAACATTTTAGGTGAAAGTTTGTGTTCACAGCAATAAAGATAACATCTGAATACACTAAGGCTGTTGTAAATAATTATTTTAGTAATCGAGTAATCCATCTGGCAAATAATGGGATAATCAAAAAAAGTTAAATATTGGTAAGTACTGCCATAACAGAAGTGTTAATATTGGATAACAACATTTTCATATTTGTGCACCTCTACCAATTACTTTTCTGTTGTTTAAAAAAGTAACCCATAACAATAATAGCTCAATTTTTAAGTTAAGCTAGACAAAAATAATTTAATAGGTGAACTGTCATTTTGCCCAGCCATCTTTAACTTTTGTGTCTATGTAGGATTAGAGCTTTGGGCAACATAAATAATCACGGTGCGCTAATTTTGAAACATACTTTAGCAAAACTTAACAGCAGATGATTTGCCTTGAGAAATTTAATAATCAATGTACTAGAATCATTCGAGGGAATGTGACATCCCTAGAATATACAGACGATGCATCAAGTTGTCCTGTTTTGTTTTATGTTTTACATTGGATTTGTGTCATAACACTATGTATTATTTACAAAACTGATGCAGTGTTTACCTCTGGCTGTTAAGTAGCAGACAACAACATTGTCAGCTGTAGTTGTGAAGTTGCAAAAGAGGGACAGGATAATGCCAGTAAGGGAAGGAGGAGGAAAAGCAGGAGAGTGCAGCAGAAATGACAAAAAATAAATAAAATGACACAGGTGCAGCATGCAGGATTGTGTCATTAGGTCTTTCTGTAGGGTTATATTAACCTCATACAATCAAATGACTGTGGTCCAAAACGTGGCTCTTTCACATCCAAAATACTCTAAAATGTATTGATTTCCCTTCTTGATGTAACACATCTGCATAGCTTAGGAGGTTGTTGTTTTTATTGTTTCCTAATATTTGCCTTGATTTTTGCAACCTTGTTAAAGCTTTTTAAAAATTTTTGACAAATTTTTTACATTTCAATTTAATCTTTAACTACATACACACATAGTAGTTTTGATCGTTGACAAAGATGTAGAGTTAAATAAAATAATTATGTTTTAAAATTATGGTTCTGCTTTCATCCATTGTGCGATTGGATAGAAGGCCACTCCAAACCAAGCTCCCAGACTGAATTTAAACCCCAGGCCTCTACTGCACCCATGTTTACTCATTGTTTACTGTTCACTCCTTGTTCCATGTAGGCTAGTCTTCATGTATACGTTCCTCTGTGGGTTTAATGATAAGATATAACAGTTATGTTCGTCATCCTTGGTTGTATTTTATTTAGTTCGCCTGACTTCCTTTTGGAAATTTTGGAATTATTTGCTTTTTCTTGGATTTTGTTAACTATTTAAGTTAAGGAGAGAATATTATTTAGATCTTAGTCATTCTGCCCCCCTGCTTGTACCCTTTCAGACATGTTGACAAAATCTATGGAGGATGAACTGAGAATTACTTCCAACCAAAATTTGCAGTTTGAAAGCAAACCAATTGCTGTGCAAGATGTTTAAGAGCATTTATTTTGTGCCAGACAAGGCTGCGATGTTACCTTGGTACTATTGCTCTTTTTTAGAGAATTCATCTCCAGCAAGTATGATACAATTACAAAGACTAACTCGTTTGGAAATATAGCAGAGGGTGGGATTGAAGAGCTCTGACAACCCTCCCTCTTAACTAAGGGGTTGATTGTGTTTTTTAATCTACTTTTCCTGGGTGACCACATTTACAGTGTTGTCACGTTTGTGTTCTGCTATAACCACTGCAAATGTTGGTAATAAAATGGTAGCTTTGAGCTCCTAAATTTACCTCGTATTTTTCTTTCCATGAATTACAACATTTGTACTCTTGCAGGCAACAGTTGAATTGTATTGTAGAAAACCATTTGGTTGCTTTGTATTCAAGCATTTAGGAGAATCATGACCTGGATGAAAGAGAATCTACAATTTTTATAATACCCATGTAATGCGGTTTACAAAAGCACAATTTCTCTTCTTGGAGTGCTGTCCAAATACTGGGATATATTTAATGTCTTGTAAAAAGAAAGATACATTATATTTTAGAAAGAAAACAACGTTATTATATATGTTGGAGTCCATATATAATAACCACAAAACCAATTCAATCCACATTGGCATTTTTTTTTCTGCTGCACTAAAAGAAAAATACGTTTTGGTGGGAGTTTCGCAGGCATATTTATCACTTTGCTGATAAGGCAAGGATAAAGCTTCATCTTTTTTTATTTTTAGTTTTTGCTACATAGAGCAACATTCCTAGAAAAGTGTTTTTGTCTGTTTATGTAAAAGTCGAGAGATTCTGTGGAACTTGGGAGAGAGAACTGGTTGTATCATTCTCAGCATGGATGACAGAGGATCTAAGACTGCCCACAGAAGTGGTATAAGCCCAATGAACAGATGAACCAGTGATAAGACACTTTAATTAGTGTTTCTTTGTGCATGGAGTGGCATTTTTGGCAAGACTATGAGAAAACATTTTACTTAGCAGTTTGCTGCTGCTGGTGAATCACATATTTTAATCTAATCTTCGCTGTGAGTCATTTTCTATTTGATTAGCTTTCTTAAATGCTCAAAGGACCGTTATAGCCACTTTTAATATAGCGGTAATGAATTAACAGTAATGTGTCGACTTTAAATGTATTAAATTGACAGTAATTACATGAGCTATGTAGTGTAACATTTATTCTAAATTGCCATTCTTTTCATAGCTTTTTGAGAAAATAAAAATAAGCCCTGTCTTAAAAAAAGAAAAAAAAAAAGAAAATGTTTTTTTTTTTTCGTTTCAAGGAGAGTGTGAGAGAGTAAAATGTGTTTCTACAGTTTTTTCTGTGATTCTTCAGGGCAATATATTTTAAGGGTTTACATCATTTTTGTCTTACAATATGTCCTCCTCTTGTACAACTGAAAAAACTTCTCTCTGTCCAAAATTGCAAAAGGCAAGGTTGTGACTTCTGGATCCAACTGCCTATCCTTCCTCCAAGCAGACGCATGATCTTAATGCAAAAAGACAAAGCAAACAGCTTTACTTACATTTGAACCAGAATGTGTAAGCAAGCCTGGCCTTTTGTTATATTTCTTTTTCCCATTTTTAACTCTATAGGAAATGCATTTCAGAAAAAACAATTATTCACTTTTAAACAATGAGATCATGTTTTTTACTGGGAGAAGAAAAGCTTTAGCCGCTTAACCTCTCACGGCAAGCTAAGCAAAGTTGGTGACATAAATAAGGCTATGTTCACGCTGTAGATTGAATTGATCCAAATTTTTTTTTTTTTTTTTTTTATACCAATGTACAACCTGTATCTGATCTTTTCATGACATTCTGAACATCAAAGATCAGATTTTTACAAATGCAACCCAGGCCACTTTGTCTTAATCTGATACATATCTTATCTTTTTAATTATGACCCGTGTCTGACATATGGTCATTGATACTCGACAAATGTCACAATTCTGATGCACAGAAGTGGAAAGAAAAACAACAAACATGCTAAATGATAATGAGGATTAAGTTGATAATGTGCTACCTCCAGTTGGACAACTATAAAATCGCAAGATATGCTCCACCTTTACCATCCATGTTTACTTCAGCAAACATTGAGAACGTAACATTATTGCATCCTCTACTGCACACGCAGGATACTTATACTTGAAAATGTGACCGACCACACAAAAAAAATATCAAATTTCACAAAACATTGGAACTCAGCATTAAGGCGAGCAGTGTGAATATAGCCCAAGACCAAAAACTAATCAATAATATCAACAATAATGGACATAAATAATTTCAAAACCTGGGATTTACTTTTCATAATATAAGTAAAAAACATATACTGCAACATCAACCCAGGAAGTAAAAAAAAAACTGTTTATTACTAACATTAACAGTACTTCTTACGACACTCATGTTTTGCAGAAACATTAATACTGTTTATTACCTCACATTTGGGAAAGACAAATAAAACATATCCTGTAAACAAAAACAGATTTTCTGACTAATCAGGTTACTGCACATACACACTCACACCTATGTAAGTCTGTCATGCACATATGCAGATACTCATATGAACAAATGTCTTTTCTTGCTGCTTAGTTTGAGATGCTGTGAGTCACTGTTGATAATCATACAGCACAAATTTTTGTATGCTTTACAGGACAGCAGCAACCTTTTGAATGTGTTTCGCTGAAAGACGGCTCCAGCACAGATGAGAACTGCGACAAAGTTTTGTTCGCAGCATAATTCAGAAGATGGTATCCGCTAATACAAGGTACCTGTCATTATCTAAAACCCCAGATTTCCCTTGAGGTACGTTCAAAGCAGCAGCGCTCTCCCAGGCTTGCTTTCTCTATCTCCATCTTTCTTCACTCCCCACTCAGATGCCACTACATTACACACTATAATTCATTTTAAGAAACAGTGATGCGATTGTTAAGCTATGCAGCGTTCTGAAGTGAATGAACACCGCATTTCAAATCTCCAGGGATCTTGTTTGTTATCTGTGTACGTTGTTAGAGGTATGTGCTCATAAGGCTATTATAAACTCAAAGCTTGTTTGTGTGAGTGTGTATTTCTGTGCCGGCGTGCACGCTTGTGTGTGTCAAGATATGCGTGTCTGGGATAAGAAACCTTTTCCACTCAGTATTCCTAAAACTAATCAACAATGATTAGTAAGTTGTGGCTTAAAATATGGATTCTATTCTTAACACAAAAGCCCCCAGAAAACCTCCTGCTGTAAATGATTAAAGAAAAATTCTGACACCTCACATTAGGGTGATTGTTAAAGGTTCAGAGACCAGCTATTTTCTGAGCAGGCTGTAATATTCTACTATTTAGGATGCTGTTTTTCTTTTCCTCTTGTATCCCCTCGCTCCCTCTGTGATCCATATCATTGTTCCCCGGAGAGGTAAGAAAGGTGACAAACAAACCTATTCATCATCAGCCGGTTCTCCTGGCTAAACTGTTATCTGAGCTGAACTCTCTAAACTTTTCCCAGTGGCCTATTGTTTACGGCTGCATCCTCTAAATTTACACCCACCGCTTGTTTTTATGAAGTGTCCATGGAGGGTAAGAAAAGCAGATAGAGGCCTGATGTCAGCATATTTCCCTGTCCGGCATCTAAACTGTGATATATGGTTAAACGAAGTTTCTGTTTGAGGTCTCCTTCTCAATTTCTTCTTTTTTTTACATGTGCTATTTTTTTATGCCACTTTGTTTTAGAATTACAGTATTATCACATTACTGAGTTCTCTGTGGAGGGCTTAGGGTAAATGATTGGAGGTTATTCACAGTGCTAGAATGGAGAGCAGTGATTTGGAGGAAGGAGTAGAGAGAGAGAAAAGTGCAATGCCTTTACACTATATTGGCCCCTGAGATAAACAGTATTATTATATCAACCCTGCATAAACTCTTAAATTCAATGTAATGAAGCTTCTGTGTAACACCTGCTATTTAGGGTTAGCACATAATTTGTAATTGTGACCAAAGACAAGACGAGGACCCGATGACGAACAAGGAACACAGGTAATTTAAATACACAGGGGTTAATCAAGAGAACGAGACACACCTGGGAACAATCAAGGAGTAGACAGGACAACATCGAGACTCAAAAGATACAGAAACCCAAAATAAACACTCAGAAAAACTCAAATCATGACAGTACCCCCCTCAAGGATGGCTCCCAGATGCCCAAAGAGTCCAACAAACAAAAACACAAGAAGAAGGATAGGCGGAAGGGTGCTGGACAAGGAAAAAGAGTCCAAATCACAACCAAAAACAACCCAACCAGAGTGGGTGGACGCACAGGAGGCAGACGGTCGGGGGAGCCTGGTGGGCGACGTCAGTGCAGCGGGCGGACCCCTGGAGGCGGGTACAGTGGGCGATGTCGACGCAGGGGGCCAGCAGATGGCTCGGAGGGTGCTCTGGGAGGCAGCGATGGAGCTCCGGGACCACTGTGTAATGAGAAGAAGTCTCTGGGGCGATGAGAAGTCTCTGAGAGGCGGAGTTTCGGAGGGAGCACGGAGAGAGGGCGGAGATTCGGAGGGAGCACGGAGAGAGGGCGGAGATTCGTAGGGAGCACTGGGGGAGGGCGGAGACTCAGAGGGAGCACAAGGAGAGGGCGGAGACTCGGAGGGAGCACTGGTGGGGACAACGAGGAGTCACTAGGGGCCACAGAACCCACTTACAGGGGGGCCACTGGGTGGCGGGCTAGCAGCTGCGGGGAGCACAGGAGATGTGGTCGGAGCTCCGGCTGGAGGTGGTGCTGGTCCCGGAGATGCTGGAGCTGGGGTGGTGGAGCGGAAGTGCAGCTAAAGCTGTCTGACGTTCCCACTCTGCCTCCTGCTGCAGCTCCACCAAACCCAGCAAACGGAGACGGGTGGACCAGCACCAAAAGGAGCCTGATGACGACCCCGAGGCATCTGAAGACGAAGCATGACTCTGCCATAATATCTTTAAAGTCCTTAATGGTTTCTTTTAATTCATTTCAGCGTGTTGGGTCCATGTTGATGTTTTATTTCTTAGCGATCCTCACCTTAGTTACATATGGTCGGGTCCTTTTGTCATGATTTGTGGAAGAGGTGGTGAGGCAAACACAGCAGACCCAGGTTGAAATGATGAAAAATGATGGTTTTAATGATGAAATGTACCCAAATAAACCCAAAGTCCAGGCTAAGGCTCAAAACTGGTAGCAAACTTGTAATCTTCTGAGCAACACACAAACGACAGACTTGACCAAAGACAAAACGAGGACCCGACGAGGAACAAGGAACACTGGTAGGCTTAAATACACAGGGGTAATCAAGAGAACGAGACACACCTGGGAACAATCAAGGGTAGACAGGACAACATGGAGACTCAAAAGACACAGAAACCCAAAATAAACACACAGAAAAACTCAAATCATGACACATTCCTCCAGACAAAACTGGTGTTACGGAGTCAGGCTTGTAAACTCTTACTTATATGCGCCATCCTGAGCACCCCTGAATGGCTGTCATGAGAGATTAATGAATTCCTTAAGCACGCATGAATGAGTAAAACACAGTTTTTCATTAGTTAATGATGTTATAACATGATACAAAGCTACTCACCAAACCCCACTTAACTCTGAAAAAAATAAATGAATCACATTCATTTTGTTGTGAATAATTAACTTTCTAAGTCATTTGTCAGCATGCTTAAGGTCACTGTCCATTTGGAAGAATCTTTTGTGTCCAAGCTTAACCGTCTTGGCTGATGTCTTGAAATGTTGCTTCAATGTGTTCAGGTTACGCCACTTCCTCATGTTGTCTTAAATTTTGTACAAATATTGGCCTTTCAGCTAATACTTTTACTGGAGATTTTTTGTAGTGAATAATCATATTCTCGTGCCAGTTTCAGTCAACATCTTCACAAAAGGTTTTGCATTTTGCTCTGGAATTTATGCACACTTCACATAAAATATTTGATAGGCTACAGGAAAAGGAGGAACAAGCCACTCAAGCATAAACAGAGAAAAAACAAAAAATAAATTAGTTTCTGGGAAAATAAGAAATTATGCTTTTTTGCTTCATATACTAGTTGAAGTTATGAAGAAATATCCCAGTGCCTTAAATGGCAGCTTCTGAGATTTTAAGCTTTTGAATCAGAAGAAGTTGAAGAGGAAGGATGAGACTACAATACTTTGGAAAAACATTCTGAGTTTCCAGGTGCAGCTAGCTGAAGATGAGAAAGATGAAGAACTAGATTTGAAGCTGACGAACTTCAAGTCTTGGGCATCCGGATGGTTTTCTTTGATAAAAATGGCAGAGTTTTCATTGTTTTTCAGTGGACAAATAGACATACTTAAATTGACTGTGCGATGCCTGGAATACAACAGCCTTTATTTTATGTGACGCGCTCCTCGAGCTGCAGCCAAGTTTTTATTCGTTCATAGACAGATAAAAACCGTCTATATAGACGAAACAGATAGCAAGCTGCTCCACAGCGCAGCAGCTGATGATTACAAGATGCTTTACGGACAAGCTGTGAAATAAGTTTCCTTCATACAGCCCCGGTCAAAACAACGGAGTGCACCGTGCATGTAGCTGGGACATGAATTTGTGTTTCTGTGTGTGCACACATGGAGGCATTCTGCAGTTCTACTCTCTTCTTGATGTATTGGCTGCTTTGTTAAGGATGTCCAATGATATCACTCAAGGAAGCTGAGTGTTAGCATTTAGCTCAGATGTTGTGAATTAACTTAGAGAAGCTTACGAAGCTGTGACATCATTATTTCACACATTTTTCAAAGCCATCGTAGTTTCAGTTTATGCAGAGTTAGGAGTTATAAGAAAGTATTAAAACATTGTTTACACAATCCTGATTCTTACATTTAGGAAAGATGAAATTCTTGCTGTAGGAACTGGCCTAAATTAGAACAAGTTTCGCAGGCAATGAGGGAAAAGATACGACAAGTCTTTTTTGTACATTTAATGTAAACATTGTGTTTTAGCTGTGTTCACCAGACATCCCATTCACAGCGCCAACATTAAGAATAGTTTACTGGAAAATCACAGAATTTTTTTCACACATGAAATTAAAAGGTTTCTAACAATCCTAGCTCTGCAAATGGCTAACAAGAACTGACAAATTTTTACAACAACATACCTTTAAACAAGGCATTGAGATCATAGCTACTGTCATCAGGTCTCTGGTAATCAAAGTCCAAACTGTCATAGAGAAGAATTGAATTAATTACATTTTTGTTCCCTCTGAGTGACAAGATTCCATTATGCTCACAGTCAGGCTCTCCACAAATCACATTACAGCCAGATGTCTCCAAGTGTTTTTCTGAAACATTTTCTGAAACATAAGCGGTGGTGTGACTGAATGATTCATTGCAAGCTAAAGCATAATATGATGTATGAAAAGGAATATCTCACTAATTCCAAAAGCCCATTAACAAGTAGAACTGATTTTTCCTCATTTAATATACCATCATGTAATGTATATCATAGCCGTGAATCCAAACACTGTTGTGCATTTTTGTGTTCCCTGCACTTTCTTGTATATTTGTGTATTAGGCATAAAAGTTTAAAATAACTAGCATAAATGACACAAATCTAATCAATGCACTGAATCAAAGAGTAGTTTTGTTTATTTTTAACCATCTCACACCTAAAACAAAGTGAAGAAAACCCAATCTAAAATCCTATTTAGTTTTTGGTAACTAACTAAACCAACCGAAGGTGTTCTGCAAACCCTGACAGAAACAATGCTGACCACCAAGATCCACAGTAAATAAGATTACTTGCAATTTTGCCATCCTTTTTTATTAGATAATGTATTGAAAAATATCTTGACAACCACTCAACAAACTCACTATTGACTTGTCTGTTCATTTGTCTTTTTGCAACTGTTTTTGACTCCTGTTGAGGCCTTAACAGAACAGCTATGTTTAAATTCAATTCCCATTTCACTGGAGGAAAACTCAATTTACTGCTTTCGTGACTTCTGACTCCAGTCATTTCAACTGGAATTTATTTAGTGTATTCAGGTAAAGGAGGGCCTAATGTAAATGCTTCCTGTAGTTTTCAAGTTTCTACTGGTAAATAATTGTCAGTGTTTCCTTTTTTTTCCAACTTGCAGATATGTAATTTGTATTGTTGCATCAGACGAAATGCCAATGAAATACACTGAAGTTTGTGACTGTGAGAATATTAGTATTGCATTAATATTCTACTGCATAGTAGAATATTGATACAAGATTGAAACCTAAATCTGCTCCATTTATTGCTTTAGCAGTATCACATGAAACTAGAAGCAAGTGCAAAGCAATCATGTTGTATTTGCCAAAGATGTGTTTCAGTTTTTCCCTCTCGTTATAATTCTGCTATATTTCTGTCATGCTGTAATGAATTTAGTAATCTTCATGACCTTATCCATCAGAAAACTGCCAGACAGAAAAAAAAACACTACTGAAAATTTTAACACACTTGTTTTTCATCTGCATCTTTCCATCTGTTATTTCTTGCTTCTTTCTTTTAAAGCACCGATGCACTAAATACCTCCGGAGTATCAGACGTGATGAGCTCAACCATCTAAAATGATATTTTACAGTGAATCCGCCAGCTGCTGCTACAGTAAATGCTCGCAGGACTTGTTTAATATGTCTCTCCAGATGTTTTTGAAGGGACAGCAGCACATTAGCAAATCTTTATCTTATTATCCAGAAGTGAAACAACAAAACATCACATTCTTTCTAGGTCAAAAAAGTAAAGCACTATACTCAAAACTTCCTAGATCTGTAAAGTTTTTGCTTTTCTCTTCAGTTTCAAAAACCCTAAATATTTGCACACTGAATGTATGCTGGACTGTCATTCTCTGTGCCTGTCAATGCTGAAAGGTTGTTAACTCCAGAGATGCAGCGTCTGTGTTTTTTTAAAAGGCTGCTCTGCATACGCAACTGCTTTGCAGGACTTATACCTTGTGGCAAGCTTTCTGCTGATGTCGTAGTATTGCAGACAGATGCAGGGGTTACTCAACTCAAACAGGGTCAACATCTCCCCTGTGGTGCTTTAGTGTCCAGCCACCATGAGGGAGTAGGAAGGCAGAAAAAACAGCAACAGCATGTGCTGGTGTGTTTGTGTGCAGCGGATCAAGGTAACACATTGCGCGGAGGCCTTGTTGACACGGCTCTTTTGCGATTATTAGCCAAAACACATGCTTTAGAGAAAACACAATTTGCAGCTATTAAATGTACAAAACTGTAACAGAGCATTTTCCATACAGTATAAAATGACATGAAATTGCATGCATGCCCCTCCAGAGAGCCAGTGTGCAGCAGTTGGTGTTGTTGGAGCCTGACCTTTTGCTGACAGGGTTGGAGAGGGGAAAAAAAAAGTGCAGTCCCCAGCTGCTATGACACACTCATGCCCACAAGGTTTTACAAGGGCTATTCAGCCTGTGGGAACCAGCAGGGGGCAGGGCGAAGGGCTCCAGATGTGTGAATACCCCTTAGTGATGCATCAACGGCGGCCTCTGATGACATGACCTACCCTTTGGGTAGGACACTTCTGCACTGGTGGCTTTGGATGGTGCTGTAAAGAATTTTTTGAGAAAATCTCTCCTGCAGATCTTCATCTTAATCATGATTGGATGTGCTTGTGTGGCTTAGCATCAATATAATACATAGTTCTGAGGCACAAGTTAGTTTATCACAGTGAGGTTCTGTGAGCTGATCAAGACCAGTTTTGTTGGTAGTGCTCGGTATCTTATGAGATACAGTACTCCTTTAGAGATGGAGATTGCTTTTTAAACGCTATCAGTATAGAGTACACTGTTTAATCTGAGGAGATTTATGGAAGGCAATCACCCAAGTAAAAATTGTAGATGCCATTTATCAGGTGGAGTGGAAATTGCAGCCATAATTTTCACAACTGGACACAGATGAGGCCTTATAACCACATAAACCCCCCTTCATGTCCCCAAGCTCCTTTTTAATGTTCCTTCGCTGTGTTAGTGTGACCAGGAGGAGGGACTGGCTGACTAGCTATTCACCCCTTTCTCAGACATCTGCATATCTCACTTCTCTTCTTCCAAAGTTTTGCAATGTGAAAGTATCCAGTCTATGCACAGGGACACAAGCTGGTGGGTTGATGTGATAAAACGCTGAGAGAGATGGCACAGCTGCTCATTTTTCTATTTTTTATAAACTATTGACAAATCGTAAATATGTGGGGTTTTTTATACCACAAATGCATCCCTGGTGTTTCATCACCAACGGAGGATGTAAGATTACTTATGTTTGAATACAGCAGAGTACACAAAATAAATACCTGGTGTTTTTTGTTCTTTTTTTTGATTAACTGAAAAGTGACTATGGAAGAGCATGAAAGTTAGAGATGCGTTGCGGTGAGGTTCCTTCTTTCCCAACCTTTTCAAAATCCTTGTTTGTCGCCATTGTGTCTTCTCCCTGATGAATAACCACATCACACAAAAAATGGATGTTTCAAGTAAAAGCACCCGGAAAATGCGGTTTAGAACAGCAGAGCAGATGAAATAGGCTGTAAAATGGACCATCCATCATATGTCTAACGAAAAGTGACACATGGGAAAGGGGTTTAAGGCACTTTTCATTAGGCTTCTGCAGCCCTGGCTATCCAGATCACAAGACTAAATAATGACCTCTGCACCAAAAGTGTTTTCAAACGAATAGGAGACAGAAGACATACTGTAGTCTGTACTCTCTCCATCTTATCCACACATCCTCTCTCTCCCTGCAGGAAATAAAATGCCATCTATTTTCTCTCTGCTTGTCTGCCTGTTCTTTATATAAATCCCGGCTCTTTGGCCAAAGACAGTGAATGATATAGATTGTTCTTGGAAATGTGCAGAAGCACAGGTCTGGAAGAGAATTTCCACAGAAAAAAAGTCTCCTGTGGTTGAAATGTATTGAAAAGCATTCCCTCAAAAATTATTTTGGGATTGTGGGAAGGGAATTAGTTTGATTAATCCACTAGGAAACAACAGGGCTCCATGTGTGCTGATATATTATTACGATGAAGTAACAGAGTATTAACTAAATATGCAAAATATCGGAACAAACTTAGTTTGAGCTGATTGCAGTTTCTTCATATTAAATAACTTAACTACCTGCCCTGTTTACATACGTTAGGTGGATTTGTTGTAGATCAGAGAGAAATTAATCTTCTTTGGCAACCTTAGCAGCTGCTTATTCTTCATCAATCTTTAGGCATAATCTTCTTGAGAGTTAGGTTAGGTTAATAAAATAGTGCACCCAATCCAAAAAACGGATTAATTTAACAGCCAGACAGGCACATTAATACAACATTTGCTCTGCCTTATTAAATTCTCCATCACAACTTGTCCTTGACACTCCAATTCTTTCGCTGCTTTATGTTTTTAATGTTATTATTGTCAGCTATGGTTCTTACGGCCTAATTCTAAATATTAATCATTCATCGTTCATCCAATGATATCCTATCTCCAGTTAGATAATGGAATATATAGTTATAGTTTCATATATATA
>CAEGAE010075056.1:0-12817 GCA_903067095.1 Girardinus metallicus
GTGTATATGCGGGAGGTATATTAAATATTTGTGGTTTATTTTTATGAGCTTAAGCCTTTTTTTAACTGTAAAAAGTAGAACTGGACAAAAAAATTGGGCGTCACGTCATTGAGCCACGTGCCAACTGAAGGTTGCCTCATCCTTCCCACATTATATGCTATGAAAGCTTTCATATTCCATGAAAGCTTTTTCTGCTAACAGAGAACCCTAACCCTCTAAAGAACAGCAACAAAACTGTTCAAGAACGGCCGAAACAGAAAGTATACTCTTTATTAATGACCTGAGCTGTCCCTTAAAATAACAGAGATGTTATAGGAACACTCAGGTGAGTGGATAAGCTGAACACTGCGGGCAGCTTCACTGTAGTTGATGCTTAATGTAAGTTTAGCTTTACGGATGAACCGGAAAATAAATTCCATATCATCAACAAAGTGGTGGCGGAGCGCATGGCGGCGGCACATTGCTGGTAGATGTGTTTCTGTGTGTGACGAACGAAGGTGTTAAATCCTGTTGCTAACATGGACACAGGAGCTGTAAATGGCGGGGCAAGATGAGAGTTCATTTGTTAAATTGATTGAACATGAATACATAAAATAAAAGCTGGAGTATTGACATTTTTTATAAGCGTATTTGTGGGCCTGCATCTTTATTTTCAAATTGAATATAATTTCAGATTTTTGTATAACTTTTCTTCAGGTTAACTTAGAAAGTGAACTTTATTGTTCATTTTCTAAATTACAGAAAAGTGATTGTTAGGGATGCTCAAATATAAAAAAATTGGACTGATGTTGATATCCGATAGTAAAACTGCTGTTATGCTAGATCTACCGCTATTTTATTTCATAAAAATTTTTTTAATCCGATAAAATTATTAGTTTACAACAGCCCTACGCCGTTTAAAATACCAGGTGGTAAAATTTTAGCAAATTAGAGACTGCACACTTATGCACAAAAATTATTATGGTTATTATTTACATCCATCCATCCGTTATCCAGCAAGCTTATCCTTGAAGGTTCTCCAGGGGAACTGGTGTCTATCTCCAGCAGTCATTGGGTGAGAGGTGGGGTGCACCTGGACAGGTGTATTTTTCTGAAATAAGTTGTTAATTTTTTTAACCAGTTTGTGTAGACTTTTATGTCCACTGTAATTTATCTTTAATGATTTCTAGAAGCAAATGGATAACAATTTAAAACAAGTTTTGTTTTTAACCGAGCAAATACTGCATTATCTGAAAACTATTCAAATAAGATCAATTCAATCTGGAGAAACTCAGACAGAGAAAGAAGGCGATTAAATAAAAATTTATTGAGAAGTAAATGTTAAAGTTCTTTGGCGTTCAGGCCCCGGCCGGGAACGTCGAGCTGGAACTGCGATAAGCTCGATAAACATTCTTGATGCTGCATGGGAATGTAGTTCCCCAAAAGTGAGGGCTGAGGCCGGGGGCGAAGCCCGGGTAGGAGAGATACATTGAACGGGGTTGCTGGATGAAATTTAAGGGTCTGAAGGAGGCGATGAAAAGGTGAAGGTGTCAAGTGAGGAGTTGTGAAGAAGAGGTTCCCTGGGGTCACAATAAAGAATGGGATAGATAGGGGCCAGTAGGGATGCCGCAAGGCATTAGACGATAGGATGCTGGTAGATGAAGGCCAGCAGGGGACGCCGTGGGCGCAAATAGTGGAATGTGGTAGAAGAGGCTAGCAGGGGGCTCAAAAGGGTGTAAAAATAGAGGGATGCTGGTAGATGAGAGCCAGCAGAGAATTGAAAGACGTTAAATGGTGGGATGTTTGTAGATGAAGGCCAGCAGGGGATGCCGTGAAGCGAGTGATGGCGAGACGAAGGCCAGCCGGGGCATTACGCAGCGTTAACTGTAAGATGCTGGTAGATTAAGGCCAGCCAGGGCATTACGCAGCATTAACTGCAAGATGCTGGTGGATGAAGGCCAGCAGAGGACTTCAAAGGCATGAAATAGAGGGATGCTGGTAGATGACGGCCAGCGGGGGAATTACGCAGCGTTAACTGTAAGATGCTGGTAGATGAAGGCCAGCCGGGGCATTACGCAGCTTTAACTGTACGATGCTGGTAGATGAAGGCCAGCTGGGGTGTTACGAGGCATTAAACTGTGAGATGCTGGTAGAAGAAACAGCGGAGGACACCGCAAGGCTTTGGATGGTAGGAGGCTGGAGGATGAAGGCCAGCGGGAGATGCCGTTAGGCGTAGATAGTGGGATGCTGGTTGATGGAGGCCAGCAGGGGACACCATTAGGTGTAAATAGTGGAATGTTGATGAGAGAGGCTAACGGGGGACGCCAAAGGGCATGAAATAGAGGGGTGCTGGTAGCTGAAGGCCAGCAGGGGACTCCATAAGGAGTAAAATAGTGGGATGCAGGTAGAAGAATGCCCGCAGGGGGCAATGTAAGGCGTTAAAAGGTGAGATGCTGGTAGATGAATGCCAGCGGGGAACACCATGAGACGTAGAAAGGAGGATGCTGGTTGATGAAGTCCAGCGGGGTCGCTGAGAGGCGTAGATAGTGAGATGCTGGTAGAAGATGCTAACAGAGGATGCAAAACGGTGTAAATAGAGGGGTGCTGGTAGATGAAAGTCGGCAGAGGACTCCGAAGGCATAAAATAGAGAGATGCTGATAGATGAAGGCCCAGCAGGGAGCATTGTAAGGCATTAAATGGTGAGATGCTGGTAGATGAAGTCCAGCTGAGGGGTTACTGAGATGACGTAGAGCCAAGCTAGTGAGTGAAGGGTGGCTGAGGGGTTACTGTGATGGTGCGAAGCCAGGCTGATGGATAATGGCCAGCTAAGGGGATACGGTGTTGACCTGGCACAGAGCCAATCTGATGGAAGAAGGCCAGCTGAGGGGTTACTGGATGGAGCAGAGCCAAACTGGTGGATAAAGGCTGGCTAAGGCGTTACTGAGATGGCGCGGAGCCGAACTAATTGAAGAAGGCCAGCTAAGGGGTTGCTGTGATGGCGTGGAGCCAGGCTATTGAATGAAGGGCCTCTGAATGGTGATGGTGCAAAGCCAAGCTGGTGGAAAAAGCCAGCTAAGGGGTTACTGAGATAGCGTGGAGCCAGGCTAATGAATGAGGGCCAGATAAGGGGTAACTGAGATGGCGCGGAGCCAGACTATTGAATGCAGGCCAGCTGAAGGGTTACTGAGGTGGCATTGAGCCAAGCTGGTGGATAAAGGCCAGCTAAGGGGTTACTGAGATGGCATGGAGCCAAGCTGGTGGATAAAGGCCAGCTAAGGGGTTACAGAGATGGCGCGGAGACAAGCTGGTGGATAATGGCCAGCTAAGGGGTTACGGAGATGGCACGAAGCCAGGCTATTGAGTGAAGGCCAGCAGAGGTCGATCTAAGGGAGAACCCAAAGGTAGGGAAAGGAGGAGCAAACAAAAGGAGACGCGGATTCTAGAGTAAGAAGTATGCTTAAAATGAAGTAGACCAACAACCACCAGTAAATGCACAGTGCTCACCTGGCACTGAGGGGAGCTGAGGACACAGAGAAAAGATGAATAATTATGTGAAGAAAATGCAGAAGATGAATCATGAAGCTGTTGGCTGATGCCGAGGGAATTTGTCTAATGTCTGAACTGAGCGGATGGTTGAGAGAGACAGCTTATCGGCAAGGTTGCTAAAATGACCAGGGCTATAACGAGCAGAGATAATAGCCTGATTAATGCCGACTGATGCCATGAGACAGATTGGTATAGGTTCAGCTTTATGATTTGAACACAACAGCTTATAGTACAGAGTGACAATGTGGGATCGCTTGCAGAAATGATCTCTCAGTGAACAGGTTACGACAATGGAACAGATTTTGTAAAAATGCACTGGACTTGAACAGAGGAAATGGAGGTTGTGAAAGATTAAATAAATATAGGGATTTTTTTATTAAACCAGGCCTGGGTTTAATTCTAATGGGACATTAATGCGCATCTCATTCACTAGTGTCGATTGGTAGTCTGACTTATATTAAAGCGCAGATAAAGACAGCGCATTGCACTGACTTAGCCAATGTTGAAGCAGAGAAAAAAACAAAACAATGCGGTAACCATGACGCCCGTGAACGCTAGGCTGCCCAGCCCTCTGTAGCTGAGTGCACATACGACTGCTGTTTTTTTTTTATGAATGAATAATCCCTGTGTGCGAATGAACGTTAATCGACACGGCCGCTTGACTTGAGAAGGACCGGGAAAGGGAGCAGGAAGTTCAGTGCAAGACGTAAAAAGCTCAAGAAGGAATCTATCGGGGGCTTGATAACTGTAATGGAGGCTACTACTGTGTGCGAGACACTGTAAAAAAGCGATCCACCTTGGCTTACCACTGGGAGGGATGCTACTATTTATTAATGCATTTATTCGTTCGTTCAGTTAAAAGCCCTGCAGCATTTGAAACGCAGCCTGAATGGCGCATGCGAACAGAGCCTGCAAGTTCGGGAAGAGGGTTGACTGATTAAAAGTGCCTGCGATTCTTAGCATTGCGAAACATGAACGAGACATGTGAAGGCTACGTCTTACCCCGACAGCCCAAGCGGGCATAGCGTGAGAGATCAGATGGGAGGAGCTGATGAGCGAGCTGACAGCGGCCATGCGGAAGTGAGAGAAATTGTTGACGTGGCTGAAACAGAGCGGGGAGCCGGTGGAAAGGCGGTGGTGGAATGGAGAGGTGATGAACGACGAACTGGGAGGGAACGGCGACGTAGATCGGTGTGGCAAGACATTGGCGGGCCCATGTCAGGGCCTGAGGCGAAGAAAGACGGGGATGTTGACGGTGGAATTAAGTGTTCGCTTGCCAGAGATGGATTGTGGAGTAGGTGGCGAAGGAGCAGGAGTCACGCTGCTTGGAATGATTGAGGCCTAATCAGGCGAAACTCTTTTATGTCTGAGGGGAAGAAGAAGTGACCAAGCTCTTATGATGGTAAGATCACAGGTGTAAGGGCGGGGGAATCACGAAGAAAAGGACCTGGTGAGAAAGCTGGTTGAGAAGCTGTGAAGTGTAGATGAACAGATTGATCGCGGCTGGCAAGCAGAGGAGACCATGGGTGAAGGTACTTATCAACTGGAGCTTGGTCGATGATTGGCCATGACGAGGCTTGGTCCAGTGCTGATAGGTCCAGGGAGATGAGGGAGGCGCTGATTTGGTGCAGGTGTGGCGAGAGTCTTCCAGTTTGAATTTGCGCCTAGGCTTCATATGTCCTATGAGTGAATGAGTTAAAAATTTGACCAGAAATTTTTGCCTGTCAACCGAACACAGTTGCACTTTTTGTGAGCTGTTATTGCAACTTAAAATGACGTAATACCAATCTTAAAATGTTTTTCTTTTTATTAGGATTGGTGGGTAGATCTAAAATATTTTGAGTATTTAAATGAATTCATCTATTTTGATGCTTTCCGTGTGATAGGATGTGATGCTTCTAGGCAGCAGGATCCTCATGACCCTCACATGAACCTGCTGCAGCGGCCCATGGCACTGCACAAAGCCCATGGTGGGTAATAATAATACATTTTATGAGAACATGCCTTTCAGGTCATTAAAGGTCACCGAACACTGAAACTACAAAACAATAAAAAGATAACAATATAATCAAACACAATAAATGGTTGCAATAAATAATGACATTAAAATAAACAAGGAGGTCTGAAAAAGTGAGTTTTGAGGTTAGATTTAGAGGAGGACAGGACATTGATTTTAAATGTTCTTATTTTCTATGTCATCTCCTGGTTGAGTCGTCAATGTGCTCTTGGAGTAATTTCAGTCAGCCAGCAACTTTTGGCTCAATTATAGACTTTGTTTCTTAAATGTTGCTTTTTGAGATCATTTAGCCTATTTCATGCTTTTAGACAGGTTCTATTGAAGCAATTCTTTCTTCTTAGGAGTGATGTTGTAATAGAAAATTTCTTTTTTAGCCTTATTTCATCTTTGATGGAACTGATTATACTTTTTTACCATTTATTTACTGATTATATTTGCTGTGTTTTTGTATTTTTGCAAGATGTGTTTTTCCATTAAAGAAGTTTCCAGATAATGTTTAGATGTTTCCGCAGCTGTGACAGTATAAGAGACCTGTAGACATCTTGTGTAAAATGCTTAACCTGGCAATTGTCTTAAAGGACTGACGTGTGGAATGTAATTTGTACCCTTGTTTGACCCTGCACCCGTGAGTAACTGACAAAGAAGAATTAGAAGTTTCTTCTAATTCTTGGCAGGAAAGGTTCACTTTCCTACCATAAAATCATCCCCTCCAAGAGGTGAGAAGTTTATGAGGTGTGGGTAAGGATTGTCTCTGTGATCCATCTGGCAACAGAGATAAGATCAGACTTTGGGTGAGTCTTTTCCTTGCTGTGACTATATAACATGTGATGTGACTGCATTCAGGGCTCTTCTCCTGACTGCTTTCAGTGAGACGGGTCTTTGCGCGCTTTTGCCTTCAAATAAAGAAACTTAAAGACAAAGATTAATCCTTCTCTTATTATTGAAACAGATTCTCATTCTTTGATAAATGACATTTCCATAACAAGGTCGACTTGTAGTATTCAACTAAGTGCTGTTAAACACAATGAATTTGTGTTTTCTTCATAAGGTCAGGTAAGTTTGGTTAGTTTTTTTCTCCTAATGAATAAAATCATAATTTGAAGATTACATGTATATTTACTCGTGTTGTCTGATGGTAACATTTGTTTCATGATCTGAAACAGATCAAAAACCTCTAAATCCTATAAAGGGCAAAACATTTTTGAAGGCAAAGCAAGCTGCTTAAAATACATAAGCTTTGTCAAATTATAGAAATATAGGGTAGTACACATTAAAGTACAAATCCTGGTATTATCTCAAGTTAAACTGTTCTTTCTTCCCGAGTGGTTTTCAGATCTTGTTAGCAAACCCAAAGGTAGTTCATTATATTTTTTCAGTTTTTATTTTCCAGAAAGGTTAAGATTCTAAAATATATCAAAGTGAACATGGCTCATTGTGGTTTGTAGCTGATTTCATACAAGCATGCACAGTGTGTTCTGTTTTTGGGTCAATGGTTTAGCCAGGCTGATGCTGCCGACTGCCAGTATTGACCAGAAGGCTGGCACCATACAGGCCTATCAGGTCCCATAATTTCATTTCAGAGGATGTGCCTGCGGCGGCACGTGGGACATGATTCCACATGAGGCCACCTCCACTGTGTCAACCTAATCTAGGTCACAGCAAACTAATTGAAACACTTCCGACATTCTTCAAACACTTTTTTACCAGATTCCTTCCAATTACTTTTTCAAACTATACTAACTTCTTAGCTGCTGTTTGACAAATTTTCTCTTTCTATTGTATAAACCAGAACACCTTTGGATGGAGTCAGTCAATGAATGTTAAAGTTTACCCAAAGCCAGTGTTACCACTGGACCCATTTTCTTCTTACTTTCTCTTTAAACTCATCCTGTTGGGACTGTAGCAGTCAGAATTATTTTCTGAGTACCAAAGAAAAGCCCGACATATTACGGTAATCAATAATCAATCAATCAAGTTTATTTGTATAGCACATTTCAGTAACAAGGCAGTTCAAAACACTATAAAAATGCACACAAAAAAATACGAAGTTGTAGAACACACAGTCATCATTTGTCAAGTCCCATCCTTACACATCAACATGTTGATTAATCAACTAAATAGGTGGGTTTCTAACTATAAAATCTCAAAACCTTTGGCTATTCATGACAATAATGTAGCTATAAATACTGTAGATCTTGTGCTTTGTTCTGAGATTGTTCCTCTCTTTTAGGGGCAAGTTTTCCGTGGTTAGAAAGTGTGTAGAGAATTCCACGGGGCGTGAGTATGCTGCAAAGTTCTTACGGAAGAGGCGAAAAGGACAGGACTGCCGGATGGAGATCATCCATGAGATTGCAGTGCTTGAGCTGGCCACAGCTAGTCCACGTATGGTCAAACTCCACCAGGTCTACGAGATGGCCTCAGAGATGGTACTTATTCTGGAGTTGTGAGTACAGAACATAAACATAAAAGCCCATCCACATTTATTCCATCTCAAATGTTAGATGTTAATGCAGAAATTAAGGGAAGAAAAGTGCAAACTTTAATGAGCAGCAGCAATTATTTATTTTATCCCATTTTTTCCATGTGGGCCCCATTCTCAATATGTAGTTCCCACAAGAACAGACCGAAGTCAGTTTCCTGGAAATGCGCCATCTTGATAGAATACCAGTAAATAGCATTGCCTATGCAGCATTGTGATCTACACTAGAATGATTATCTGTGCTTGACCCCGCAACTATTAGTATTTCTGCAGACTTACAGTGGCTTCCCAGCTTACTGAGTGTAGTGTGAAGCGCTTCGGGGTCCTATGGGTTTGAATAATCACTATAGACGTACAGGCCATTTTACCATTTAACATCTCATTATTAAGTTGTCAAGTTACACAAATGAACTAGGATAAATCTAAGTCCACTAGTTATCCATTGAAGCAGTTTATTTTAGTTAGATCGACTATTTTTTTATTCAGAGTATACACACAAAATGCTGTTGACTATAGTAACTGTACCAGTTGTGAGTTCTCATCACACTGCTTCACTTAGTTCCCATAACGTGTGTGTGCATGTGTTCATTCATGCCTTATTGATCAAAAAGGCCTTTCTCACTTCCAGTGTCTCTCTTTATGTCACTGTCTGTCTCTGTTCTGCTTATTGGTATTGTTGTCAATAATTATTAGCACCAATAGTATTGAATCCTTGTTTATAGTGAATGTGTGTATGACCAAGAATCATTTGAACTTTTTATTTTTTTGTCTGTTTATTTACCCTGCCAGTGGTTTTGAAGGCATTTTGCTGCTTACAAGGCCTCCTCTGTTCCTATCCAGCATCCTCTGAGATAAAACTTAATTCACCAGTTCTCGTGTAGGGGACACTTTGTATGTTCTTGATTGCTTCAATTATCCCTTTCTTTGAGAGTTTTTTTTATTATTATTCATAAAAACTATCACAGGTCAGAGGAAATTAATATAAGTTAGACAGAGGGTGAAGGTTTCAGTGTCTCTAGCATTATTTTTTATGTTTTTTGTGTTGACTTGGGATGAAAGTGATATGAGAACTATGCAAATGACCCCATAATTACATGACTATATTTGATGGTGCTTTGCTATTTCTGCCACCACCTCAAGAAAATCAGAACACATAATCAGGCTGGAGAGGATTTGATTTCATAAACCAAACACCACAAGTATTGGCCATAGGACAGGTTTTATACCCATTTTGGGGAGGTTCTGTATGAAATGGGAATCAAAGATTGTCATTTAGTTTTTCTGTGGCTCTCTTGGTTTCCGTCCACAGTCTAAACACAAACTGTGTAAATTACAGATGCATCTGTTGGTCTTTGTTGAGAGCCCTGCCTTCAGCCCCTTCAAGGTTCACACTGTGGGGAATAATACCTCAAGTGAACATTAAGCAAAACAACAACTTTTATTACTGACAATAGAGTAATTTGGTAAATACAAAGGCACAAGATTTATTATTTCAACAGACTAATTTTTAATTGTACTATTACATTGTTTACAATAATTACACTTTATTTTTTCTGTAATTGCACTTTCCATGTAAATCAACCAGTTTTATTTCAAGTGAGTTGATAACCAGCCAGGCCACCATTATAAAAGAGACCTTGATCTCAATGGCTTTTGTGCATTTATATAACTGTTTCTGTAATAAACTTTTTTTTGAGGCGGACACCAGGAAGAGTAGTCATTGTTACGACAACGGCTAACGGGAGTCCAAATAAACAAACAAACAAACAAACTTTACTGAATATAATCTACACAGATGCATGAGTGAAGATATTAACATTACGTGATGTTTACTGTTTTGCCAAACTGTGAAGTGACAATTTTTAGTTATAAATATTTTTAATGAGGGCTGAAATCTTCTCTACTCAATAAGCTAAAAATATTGTAATGCTATAATTATATTTTTCCTCATAACTGCAAATCAGCCTTAAAAAACTGTTGTTGCTATTTCCAAAGTTTAGACTATTGAGTATTTTTCTTAGTATTGGTATCAAGTTCAGCATTAGAATTGTGACAATCTTAACGGTGACAAATTGAATATATTATTTATTTGTTCTCATATTTGTCCATTGTACAATTCTGAGTGTGAGATTTATTGTTAGCATAATAAGAGGGTAAGTCATTTCTACATCATGTTTGAATTGGGTTGCAGTGCTGCTGGAGGAGAGATCTTCAACCAATGTGTGTCAGATCGTGATGATGAGGCCTTCAGTGAAGAAGATGTGAAGAGACTAATGAGACAGATCCTAGAAGGAGTCTCCTTCTTTCATCAGAACAACGTGGTTCACCTGGACCTGAAAGTCAGTAGAGTTAAATTACATTTTAGTTTTATTTCCCATATTGTGTGTTTGATCTTTGCTCAGGAGTTAGTTTGGTAAGGAAAGAGTTAAAGCTACAGGATCTAACTTTTACAAAAATATGTTTTTGATGTAGTTTCTTCTGCATCACTTCTGATCAAAAACAACCAGCCAGGTGAGCCAGGTGGAGGGTCTTAATTGCTGTCAGTCAACTTCATGCATATGCTCAATGTGCTGACAGTGGAGAAACATCTTAAGTCCCATAAAAGCTCTTCATCCACAGTCATTGGTGGCCATGGTAACTAGCCTGAGCATTCATGACAGGCTCTGTTGTGGTGAACCAGGTGTAGCATAGCATAAAGAGAGGGGGAAAAGAGTGAGCAGCACTTTCACGGGGATGATTGACAGCAATAAGACCCTCCTCCTGGCCTTGTGTGGTTGTTTTTTGACTGAGCGGTGCATTTGTTCAGATGACAAGTAGGTCCATAGGGAAAAGGCAGAGATCGGTCTTGTATCATACTGTCACAACAGACTGATGGTTTTAACAAATATATGAAAAAACATGTTTTTTACATTACTTAGTGCTGCTCCAGAGTGGACCAATTATGCAAAAATCAATTTTTGTTAAATTTTTTTACTTCCATTTCCCATTGTAAGTAAAAAAAAACAAAAAACCCTGTTTTGGGTTTCTACTGCTTCTAGAAACCATCAAGAAACAAAACAAAACAGCCATCTGTTTTCTGGCAATAATTTAATGTTTTGTAGTGTGTAGAAAATGAGCTGTTTCAAAAACAGTTGGTGGGTAATGCCCCTCGCCTAGCACATATAGCTGGTTGTACTACTGTATGTGCTGTACAATGGCTGCTGGGGGAGACAAGAGTTTTGTCTCCTCCTACCATCCAGAAAGCACTGCTGCATCCTAGATGGATGTGCAAGAGGCTCCAATTCTTCTGCTTCTGGGTCTGATTCAGTGTCAATGATGTATTGTGTCCCCTGGACCTGAAGTCAGTAGAGTTAAATTACATTTAACAATATCAGTCAGGTCACAAATGAAATAGTGTAGGTAATTTAAAGGTTTAATGTTTTGTGTGTTTCATGGGGAAGAAATAAGTAATCACTGACTGACCAAAGCCTCTGCCTCTGCCACTTCAACTTCAATTTGTGTCCTGTTTTTTTACACTGCAAAAGCAGAAAATCTTACCAAGTATTCTTGGTTTAGTTTCTAGTGCAAATATCTAGTTCACTTGAAATAAGACAAAACCAACTTGCAAATAACTTTTCAGCAAGATATATGAGCTTGCTTTAAGTCAATAATTCCTTAATATTGATGAAAATGTTTTAGTTCCATTGACAGATTTATTTATAAAAATAAATTTTTCCTACATTAAAAGTGAAGTAATATGCCTATAGAACTAGAACGTTTTCATCAAACTTACTACTTGTAAGTTAGTTTTGTCTTGTTTCAGGTGTACTAAGGTATTTGCACTAGAAACTAGACCAAAATACTTGATAAGCTTTTGTGTTTTGCAGCGTAGATTGAACAAATAAATTATTCTGTGCATGAAGGTGAAAAGATGCGCCTCCAGAACGGTTGCAGGCTAACGCCAGCATGTGCTGTATTGTGTCAGCCTCAGAACATCCTGCTGACCAGCAGCTGTCCTCTGGGGGACGTTAAAATTGTGGACTTTGGGCTGTCCAGGAGGGTCAGCAGCCACCATGAACTCAGGGAAATAATGGGAACCCCAGAGTATGTTGGTGAGTCACTTCCTATGTTGATTTCTGCTGCCTGAAATATTCATACAGATTTGATTCTGAATGATGCAGCTTTATGTCTCTGATTTCCATTTCAGCTCCTGAGATTCTCAACTATGAGCCTATAAGCACTGCAACAGATATGTGGTATGAAGATGTTTCAGTTTCCAGCAACAAGTACTCGGGCACATGCCACCAATACTGTGTTCTTTTTAAAAAATTTTGTATTTCCTGAGGCCCCATTTTCAGTCATTGACTAGATAGTTTTATCTGGGGCAAGTTAAATCGAGGCTGTTTGTTGTACAAATGTGTGTCCACTGAGCCCTGAGAGCTCTTCACTTGATCCTGTAGGGAACATACAAAGAGAAATGTTGGAAGCCGTCTTCTCTAAATTTTGGGATCCAGAGTTCCATCATTCAGATGGCCATATTTTTATTTTATTTTTTTATTTTTTATTTCCATCTGTTTGACATTATTGGAAAACTTAAGAGTTTACTTTTAGAATCTGTAAATGACTCAAAAGACCTAGACTTGTACATGCATTTCTGGTGGTTGATTACTTAGAACGGCCACACATTTACTGGTACTTTAAGAAGTATTTATTTAATATTTATTTTAAGAGTATGATCCGAAGAGCTGTCAACCTTCAGAAATAGGATTGTAGCAGATCATGAGTCTTGTAAATAATATATATATATATATATATA
>CAEGAE010075060.1:0-12307 GCA_903067095.1 Girardinus metallicus
TTTCTAAACTACAGAAAAGTAACTGTTAGAGAAGCTCAAATGTGAAAAATTGGACTGATGTTGATATGCGATAGTAATACTGCTGTTATGTTAGATTTACCAATGTTTTATTTGATCTTTTTTTATCCGATTACCCGATTTATCGTAAGAATAATCGATAGATTAGTTGATTACTAAAATATTCGTTTACAACAGCCCTAAAATCACCCATCTCTTTCTTTCCAAAATTACATTTGGAAAACATGAACTAGGCCATTATATTAAGCTATGTGCAACTTCATCATCACATTTACACAGCTCACAACCTAACACCAAATATTAATAAACTTCTGATGAAGAAATGATCCCAAAATACTTCTCACAAAAATGGCATAAAAATAAAATATTTTGGTTTTGTTTAAATTTTCTTATTGTATTGTTTATATTTTCCCTTTCTAAATATATCTGTTTTAATTTTTTATAAATCAACAGTAATGTCCTTTTGTAGGTGATACACCCGTTTTAACAGATTTGGGCATAAAAAATAGAAGTTAAGAGAAGGAAAGACAATCATGCAAAACAGTGCCACCTTCTGGCGAAGCGGGAACGACGCGTCCTCGTTGAAATTCTGGGTGAGAAATGAAACAGCAGCTTCTACCAGCTCCGCCTCGTTCATACAGTAAAACGTAGCTCTGAGGACAAACCAGTGCGTAGCTGTTAGTTGGACAAGCGACCATTAACCACAACTGAATCCTAAAACTGGCGA
The DNA here is from genome assembly GCA_903067095.1 of Girardinus metallicus. Taxonomy (NCBI): domain Eukaryota; kingdom Metazoa; phylum Chordata; class Actinopteri; order Cyprinodontiformes; family Poeciliidae; genus Girardinus; species Girardinus metallicus. The sequence continues at coordinate 746 of CAEGAE010075060.1, forward strand.
ACTATTGTTTTCTTTTTCGCTACCTTGGAGCTCTTCTTTTTCTCTGACTCTTCAATGGCGTCTTTTCTTTCACTTTAACCTCTTTCTTTGCCATCCACGAAGGAAGCGCCCGCTCTCTCTCCGCCATGTTCGTCGCTGTACAGGGCACAGCCTCTTTCCAGTTTCAGAATTTACATTCAAGATTGGTCAGACCACCATTATATTTCTGCCAGAGATAGAATCAAATAACGTGTTCTGTTGTTAAATAATGAGACAAGTAGTCTCTTTAGCGCCACTCATAGTTGGATTCAGTGCATAGCAACTTGTTACCGCCGCCTTGTGATCAACACTCAAACATTACTACGAAACTGGCTGAGACAAAACTCTTTCTTTAGATTGCATTATAGTTCTTTGTTCTTTGAGCAAAAAAAATAATAATAGTAATTGTAAAATTTATTACGTTTTTAATTTAATAAAATTTAATAAAGAAATTTAATCAATTTGTTTTTTATTAAATTGTCAATATACGAGGTTTCTGCAAGATCTTAAAATACCTCATTTATTTATTTTACATTAAAGTGCTGGAGACTTAATTTCCAAGTCTCCAGCAGTTCTGTATCCGATTTTCACTTTCTGTCACTCTGCACACAGGGCTGCCATCTTGTACTTGGCCCTTTTAATTATCTCTCTTAAGCTCTGTCGCGTAAGTGCTTAGGCCTTGATTGCAAAGAGCAGCTTTGTATATTTGATTAAATTAAAAACGAGAGAGTAAGGGTCGGGGGAAAAAAGAAATCACAAGTCAGCCAGTGTGTTACACGCACAATGTAATTTCCCCTAAAGCTTTCGAGTCTAGTGCATTTTAGGAACAACAAATAATCAGTGGCTTTAACTGGTAAATACAACTGGAACAAAAATCCTCAGAATCTCTCGACATCTGTGTTATTATTTACAGCAGATAGCTCTTAGCAACTGAACCACAGCCCAAGGATGACTATTTACCAGAGTAGATATGCTAGACGTGTGCAAAGCTGCATTCAGTTGAAAAATAAAAAAAATAGTAAACAAACACCTTCTATTAAAACAATAAAAATAAAACAGCAAATCTAATACTGAAAACATTTCCACTAATGCCTCATATATTTCACTGCTCCGTCAAGCACATAACAAAAAAATTGTCAATACATAAAAAAAAAAAAAATCATCTGTGTAGAACTGAGTTTAGCATGGGACTCATCCTCCCCCAGGCTTCCTGCCACATCCAAAGATCAGGCTGTAAGAAGATTTCTGTGCACTAATGGCATAAATCTTGTCTCTGCTTTTCTTGCATGCTGAATTTCAGCTCAAACATGACCAAAAGATCTCAAAGTTACTTATATAAGAGCATCAGTATGAAGGTTTTTTTTATCACACATCTTATGTTACTGTCACAATGTTTAAGAACTGGAATGAAACTCAAAAAGTTAAACATGCAACTCTGCAAACATTTATAAGTTAATATGTTGGGGGTTTTTTTGACTGAAAATTATAAGTTCATTAGCAGAGTTCCGGCATACATTTTACCTTATCTATTCTGAATCTAATCTGGGCTTCTGATACCTTGATCTTAAAGTTATTGCAACAGACTTATCCCTGCTGTGAGTAAGTGTCATTATCATTGGCCATCTGTCTCAGAAAACTAGAAAATTGGAAAGCCACATTGCGATTGGCCATATGGTGCAGAAGAGCACTGGCTTAGAAAGAGTTTGATTCATTGAAGGTTTTCCAGCTGGCACAGATAAAAATCAATTTATTTGTGCCAGCAAATATGTATAAATTCCAAAAACATATTATTGGATGATGGTGCTAGTATGAAGACAAAATATTACAAAGACAACAGGACAAATCACTTAACACCTACGTAAGGAAAGGGACTTTTTTTTTTTTGCCTACTAGTTGTGAAAGCTGCATCTTGAAGTAAACCTGTCCACGTTTTAATGTAACCTTAAAAAAGTCATATTCTGTCCTTTGTCTTGTCTTTTTGTATATTTTCTATTTTTCTGACCATTGGAAAATTCCTGTACATCATCAGTTTCCCAAACATTTAGATTAGTTCAAAGTCACCTAAATCTCCTTTCTTCCTCATGCAAATGCTCAGTTTGAACTTCAGCAAATATCTCATTTACCCTAAAGGATTTTTGTTGCTGCCATTTGATTGGTTGAAATTAAACAGGTGTACCAAATAAAGTGGCCAATAAGTGTAGGATATTTTATTCTAAGTAGAACAAATAGCTTGACCCCTGCAACTGGAACTGAGCATAAAAAGATCCGATGAAGAAACTTTGTCAATTTAAAGACACAAGCATGGGATTACAAATAAGTCACAGGGCTGTAATCTCAAATATCTATGAACAAGAAAACCTTATCCCACCAGGGATTTTACTTAAAAGTCCTTGTCAAGGCTTACGCCGCAAGATTTTCTTTCTGATATTTGTCTAATGGGGTCAGTTTATTGTATAACTTTTTCTAATCTGCTGTGTTGTGAGGAAAAAAAAGTTCAAAATGAGTCCCTTGTGTAGCTTTATGGCACATCTGTAAAAATCAGTGTGGTTGATAGATTGGAGTGTAAGATGCTTGGGTTAAGAGGTCAGTTATTTCCTGTCTTTGTGTAATCTATTGTCATACGGGCCGGAGATAAGAACAGAGTTTAGCAGCAGATCGTCCCGCCTCATGATATGTCTGCATCTGTCTAAGAATCGGATATTTGTGTTAACGCTCAGGGCTCGACCTCCTGGGAGAGCACAGCTCTGAACTGTAAGCTGGGTATTATGTTAAGAATCATCAATGGTGATGAGTAAATTTCAAGTGTAAGTTCATGTGGATAATGCGTTTTTAGCAAACAACTTTGAAGGTCCTCCAAGAAATATAAAAGTAAAATGTAAATTACACATTGAGTGTACAAATAAACAACTTGCTTATTTGCAGCTATGCTGTTTTTTATGCATTTAAACACTGCCCAGAACACATACACAAGAGTTATTAGTTTCGACATAATCTACACAGAAACAGCTGATTCTCAGAGACAATAAAATCTGAAAGACTAAGACATGTGCGAAGAAAGAGCAGGAAAAAGGGATGTTGGAAGCTGCTCTACCATGTGGAAGATGGGAACTCTTACCAAAGTAGCTGAAGCTGATCAAAAACAAATGGTAAAATGCACAGAGATAAACTGCTAGTCCCATAGAGGTCACATTAAATTAATTCTTTGGAACCTAAGTATTGCTTGCATTCTCTCAGTTTGAACAATCTGTTGACATGGTGAGACTGTCAAGCAACAGCTGTACTGATTCCAAGAAAGTTTTTTTGTCCCACTCCATTATACTGTCACACATGACTCAGCACAGCTTGTAATTCTCCTGATGAGACAATGACTGATCTGAAGGTTAGTCAGAAGTTGGAGGATGCTTTAGATAGTTGAGACAAACACCCCAAATCAGTATAATTTGATCTAAATGTGACAATTCAGGATCTTCTTTGGCACAAGTTGGGTTGATATCCACATCGCTTGTGCTTACAGTTTCAGCTGATGATCTTAAAATCTTTAGTTGTCTAGAAATGTCCTCAAAAGACTTTTCCAACTTGTGTAAATCTATCAGTTTCCTTACATATTCATTGTGTTCGACAAAACTGACGCAAACAGATCATTTCAAAGCTCCAAATTAAAGTTTCTTAGAAATGGGTGCTTTTGTTTGCTTTTAATTTTAAAACACAGTAAAAATGCCTTTCCTTCCTGCAAATGACTCAACTAAATACTTCCAAAATGGAATTCCCAGCATAAATAACTAAACAAAAGCAGGACATGGCTGTGTTATCAAATAACTTATAACACTGCTATGATGAGGCACATGCGCAATCATCATTTCCCTCATCCAGTGCCAACTGGGCTCAGACTTAAAGCCTCCTGCTGCAGAGGGATCATCAGTTTATAGGAGAGCAGGAAGCTGAGCTTTGTGGGAGCTGTCTGTTTACCCTGGAAACCTGTTATGTCAGGGAATGCCAATTATGAATCCAAACTTTTTCCGATGTTTTTTTCACCCAAGGCTGTCTCACTCTGATGAAAATGTGGAAACCGGATCTTGAAAATCAGTAATGTCACCATGCGCTAATCCGAAGCCCAGACTTAAAAGGGGATGTGTGGGACACGCAGTTGGTAGAGTTTGAAAATAAAGTCCAGCTAAAATATGCATGCAGGTGAGTGAGATCAATCTGTTTTCTTTGATATGCTTTCTTGCTTGTGTGATTGAGGTGGATTAAAGAGTGGCAGGGGCTTCTTTAACTAAAACATATATTATGTTGTTCACAAACCTATATCTGTCATTTGCAGTTTAAATCCACTGGTCACAGGGCATCTACTTTAAGCTTCTTACATTTATTTATTTAACTTTTTGCATGTTCTGATCTGAAAGTGGTTTCGCACTGCTTGTTCGCTTTAAAAAGAGAAATAATTTATTTTTTAAGTCAGAAAAGAATTGATTCTTTCTTATTGTAACTGAGTTAAAACTTCAAATTCTGCCTTCCATTTACTTTGTGATCAAGTATAAAGACATTGTAATGAAAGTTAACATATTTTCCTTATTTTACTATTACTGTATTGACAGTTGTTATCTTTTTATTTATATTTTTTATTACATTTGTGCTCATTCAAGTGGCGCAACACATGGCAGCATTAAGGTGAATATTAAGAAACAAGAAAACTGATTAAAAAAAATATGTACAGGCGTGTACCATCTTAAAGTTGTCAGTAAAAAGAGGTTTAAAGCTTATAGAAAATATTTTGGAATTTTTTGCACATTAAATGTAAAATAAGATCAGATGACTTTGTTCAAGATATTCAAAGGGCTTTTCAGCAACCTTTGGTCAAAGAGGAAACGTACCTCTTTAAGTTTCATTTTATTATAAAGTGCAGTGTTTGAATTATGCCACGTGATTCCTCTGTTTACTATACGACACCCCTGCATTAATTCAAAGGTGGCAGATTGTCAACGGTTCTGCCCTTCATTTAAGCTCTAAAGCAAACCGAAGAAAAAAAAACCCACACAAAAGGATGTTGGCAAACGATAAAGCTGAGAAAGCAAACAGATGGTAAAAGCATCAAGGTCTTACGCTCCATGTGGGATTTTGAACTCCTTACCTCTGACCTCTTATATACATCAAGAGATTCTGCTAGATGCACCAAGACATCAACTATAGGAAAGCAAATCCTGCTAAGCTCTTTTTATCTTTCTCTTATTGCTTGATTGTTCCCCTCCTCACTGTGGCATCGTTTACTGATGGCTTCTTGTACAGTCTGGATATTCCTCCTATTCACCAAAGAGGGATTTTCTCTTGCACAGAAGATTAAAGGTAATTTTTGTCTTCTCATTGACTTTTATCCTCTTTAATAGGACTGCACAAGTGTGTACACATTCCCAACTGACTGAAGAAGTTTATGTCATTCGTAGATGGAGGCGCGGGACCTAAAGGAAGCAGGTCCCCTGAGCAGTCGAGGAACAACCGTCACTGTGGGACCTGGGTTCGGAAATCAGATGGTGGAAGCTTCAGCTCCCCAAACTACCCAAATACATACCCTCCAAACAAGGAGTGCCTTTATGTACTGGAAGGTAATAACTCTTAATGTTATTAATCAACCGTTAAAATGACAAGTTTTATAATGTACAAAAAAGACTGTCATAAAATTTTCAAAACTTTATACTCTTTATTAATTTGCATTTCACAGAGTGTAGGAAGAATTAGAAAACATCTCACTGTGCAAATGTATCAGTCAGGAGCAGAGTAAAAGCATGTCAGCACCATGTTATATTTATAACTCAGTAAAAGAAATACCAGGAGAAGATGTGGTACATCAGAGTCATTACAAAGCTGTACATTTCTAAGAAACCAATGAAGAAACAAAACATAAGAAGGAAATCTGCTAACAATAACACTGAAGAAGCTGCATAAGTTTATGGCAATTTAGGTTGTATTTACACACAGCATCAATTTGCTGGATTCTCCACATGTAGAGAGAGAAATAAGGTTAGAAAACAAAGAAAAAAATTCAGGATTGTTTAAAAGCTTTTCAAGTCTTGAGGCAGAATGTGTTATATTCTGGTGAAGCCAAGTTTGAACTTCTGTGGTTTTTGACACAACACCACCAAGTGTTTAAAACAGTATCTAAAAGAACATCATTATCAGAGTAATGATGTGAGAATGATGCTGGGGATTACTTTTCAGATGAAAAATAGTTATTTTGGTTAGGAATTATAATATAATGAAACACTTAAAGCCAGTCATCCTTGACCCAAGAGATTCCAATATTTCCCTAAAAATAGAAGGTAAAGTGAGCTTTTGTTTTTGATCAACATCTTGGTGAAACCAAATTGTCTGGCCAATCAGAATACAGAATTAAATCTGAGGGAAATCTGAAATCTTGATGTGCATTTTCAGGGAAATTGTTCAGGATATATGTTACATTAAGTGGAAGAATTTTTTAAATGATTTATTATGGAATAATTTTTTTACATATCAAAAACTTACTATTTAACCAGGCTGTATACAATTTTTAGATCCATTATTGGTTCTTATTTAAGTATTCTGGACATGTTTTTATAGACTAATGAGCATGAACTTTATTTGCTAATTTCATTGTTTTTCATTTCATAGGTTTTCATTTAAGGAATGTTTACATTAAGGAATGCAAACATTTCTGTTTACATTCCTTAATGTAAAGAGAAATGTTTACATTTAGGAACCTAAAATTTAAAATTTGATTTTAGATTCCACTCCTCATTAGATCTGCTCTGGCAAGAAAAGTAGTTTACTTCCAGTTTTGATTGTTCTTTCAATGCACTGTTTTATTAATAATGTTAAATCCCAGATTGTGGTTTGATGCAGAATAAATAACACACTGCTAATGTTTCTGCAGCCCTGCCCCGTCAGAGGATAGAGCTACAGTTCAGCAAAATCTTCCAAATCGAAGCGTCTTTTGAGTGTCGTTTCGACCACATTGAGGTGAGGGACGGTCCCTTCAGCTTCTCAACGCTCATCAATCGTTACTGTGGCACAGCCAATCCTGGCCGGATCCTCTCCAGCGGACGCTTCATGTGGATCCGATTCTTCAGTGATGATGAGCTTGAGGGGAAAGGATTCCAGGTCCAGTATACGTTTGCTGCAGGTGAATGAAAAGCATAAAGTCAGTTTGGTTATTTCTTACAGAAACTTAATTTTTATGTACTTATTTTTTTATACATAAAAAAATACTGTTTTTGTAATTTTCTGCAAAGATCCTGAATTTCATCTCCATGTAGGAGGACTTTTAAACCCCATCCCAGGTAGGTCAGCCACAAGTTATATCTCCTTAGATTAGGCTGTCAGTCAATGTCCTGAAAAAGTTAGATTACGTCTGCTTATCTATTTGTATGCTCCTTGATTATGTTTTGTGTCTGCTGTGATTCAGATTGTCAGTTTGAGCTAACTGGGTTTGACGGCGTGATCCGCTCCCACCAGGTTGAGGAGGAGAACAAAGTAAAGCAGGACCAAGCAGTGGACTGCATCTGGACCATACAAGCCCCAATGAAGAGCAGGGTATGGCATGTGGCATGTTTAGTTTATGCATACATCAACTATCTCCTAAATAAGCGCTTCTTCTAAACATATAGAAATAGGGAATAGCCTCTATGTATAAACTAATGTGAGATAAAAAAAATGGGATTTATCTATAGATTAATGAGTCTCCAGTCAGTACATATTTTATTCCAGCATTTTCTGTTGCTAAAATAACAGGATTTACATGTTGTGACACTATACATGTTATGTGCTTAATTAGTAGCAATCCCACATTTTTCTCTTTTTTTAAATTTCTTTCAGATTTACCTGAAATTCTTGGAATATCAGATGGAAAACTCTAATGAATGTAAGAAGAATTTTGTGGCTGTTTATGATGGCAGTAGTGCCATTGAGGACCTCAAGGTAATAGCCTGTGTAACATTTTACCATATTTTAAGCAGAGATGAACCCATCGATTGGCCAGAGAGTAGAATCAGCTATTTTGCATTATTATTTTGATTGACTCTAATCACTAGCTGGTTTAATTCTGGAAAATCAATATTTTTTAATTCATTAAGTACATCAAAACTGGGTACTCCTACCACTCTCAATGTTTAAGCTCATCAATCTGCACACTATGTATTTTGATGAAAGTGCTATGCGGTTTCTTGCAGGCCAAGTTTTGTAGTACAGTTGCTAATGACATTATGCTGGAGACTGGTTTCGGAGTGGTGAGGATGTGGGCGGATGAGACAAGCCGGCTAAGCCGCTTCAGGATGCTGTTCACAGTTTTCTCTGACCGTGAGTTCCTCCTTCAGATTCATCTTTGTCTCTCTTTGCATTTTTTCAGTTTAAGGGGCAGTTCAATGTATTCAGAGATGTGACTATTAGATCTGTTACAATGCACTCATGTAGTTACATTTGATCACTCCATCTTAGAGTGAGGTTAAGTTTAAAATTACTAAACCCACAGACCATCTGGTCTTTAATTTACACTTTAAGAAGCAGATACATATAATCATGTTTGAAATTAATACACCCCACAGCAGTCTTTTCAGTCTTTACTAACATATTTGAACATATCAGTATTTAAAGGGAGACACTGTAAACTTTTAAAACAGAAAAAAAATCTAATTTTAAACCAACAAATTAGAAATAAAACCTAAAAATTATATATAGGTATTTCAGTTAACCAATATTTAAAATGAGGTCCTATTTGAACCTCTACCATTTACCGTATTTTCCGGACTATAGAGCGCACCTCACTGTAAGCCGCACCCACAAAGTTTTTTTAAAAAGAAATGGAAATGTACATATATAAGCCGCTGGTATTTTCCACAAGGACGCAGCAGAGGGCTGCGTCCTTGAATGTTGGATTTATTAATGCCGAACCATGGATTCATTCAAGTCGAGCTTATGTGCAGCAGCTATCGATCTGTACTGCCAGATCGATAGCCCTCAACTTAAAAGCGGCATCATATGAACTTCTTCATGTTTCCATGATGAGGGGGTATGAGCTTGAAAACATTTCTCCATCCTACCTGCTACACAGTGGTTCCCAAACTTTTTCTCCTGGGCCCCCCCAGTGGTTTCCAAACATTTTATGGGCCCCCCCTATGGAATACAAATAGGGAGAGTTAGACGCTGGCTGTCTGGTTGAACGATCTGTGTGAGCGCAGGGGGAGGGCTTGGGGGGTTCAGAGGGTTTGGGGGGGGGGGACAGGGACTTCCTGTTATACGATGTGTGGCCGGGGGAATGGACAGAGATTCTTAGAGACTTCCTGTTATACTCTTCCATCCACTCAAACACCCCCCGTCCCCCTTCATCTCCAGCGCACACGGCGTTCATCTTTTTTGGGGGGATTTTTTTTCCATTCATCCATACCGCTTCCCAAACCCCCCTGCAATGGCACAGCCTCCCCCCCCCAATCCCCTCCAAGGGGGCACGCCCCAGAGTTTGGGAACCTCTGTACTAGCATGTACTTGTTCAAAATGAAAATCAGCACTTTCTTCTTTGATTTCCAATTTTGACTTCTAATGATTCCCTTCCTGCTAAAGAGCCCCCTGGAGGTTGAAGAAAAATCCACAGAAAAGCCGTACCGGGATATAATCTGCATGGTTCAAAGCGTGGGGAAAAAATAGCGGAAGTAGTACGAGTGCAAGTAGAAAAATACTGTAGTATCTTAGCAACAGCAACAGTCAGGTTTCCTCCTGACTGTTGCTAAGATTGGAAAATTTGAATGAAGCATCCAAAGTTAATGTTATAGATGCTGGGAATAGAGTTACAAAGGAGTAAATAAAATGTTCAAATCAGAAATTACATTGTGGCTCCAAATGAAGGACATTTAAAATTGCCAACATTAACAGCACTGGCTTTTTGAGCAAGTTCATCCTGAGAACTGACTGCAAGATGCTGACAGAAATTTCTAAAACGTTTAAATATCATTATAGGACCTACAGCTTGCTGCCTGTATAATCAGAAAGAGACTGAAGTTCTGCAAGGATGAAACCTTAACTCCAGACTAAAGTGTTCAAGGGAGAGTGTTGTGAAAGAACATGACTTCTGGACAGATGAGTTTAAAACGGACCTATTTAGACAACAGAACACAGGACCTATTTAGCAGAGACGTTACATTACATGAAAGAAACCCCAAAACCGGCTGTGGAACAAAGACCTGGAAGTATCCTGGTTTGGGGATGCTTTACTGCCCCATAACCAGACCAACTCTCCCTCATATAACCCACCATTAAATCTGCCTGAGGTTACTTGAGAAAAATATAAGACCAGCTGTAAAAATATTGAAGCTGAAGTAGAACTGAACCTTTACACATGACAGTGACCTGAAATGACCCATTTAAAAATATAAAATGGGCTGCACATGCAAAAAAACAAACCATTAAACATCTGCTGAAAGTGAGAATCAAAACATCGCCGTTAATTTTTCCTTACAATATATATAAAAAAACTAATTTGTTTACTGAGTAAAAACATGGTCTAGTTTATGTGTTTTCACTTTTTTAAGTGATAAAGAAAAACAAGTAAACAGCTATCTGAGCATTTCTTTTGAAAGTACTGAATATTAAGTGGGGTGTCCAAAGTTTTCTACATGACGGATGTTCTTTACAAGTACAGCTGAACCTGAATAAACTGTCTGTAACTGACTTGTCTGCATACCTCCCATACAACACCACTGTGTCTGTGTTTTAGCTCCCTGTATCGGCGGTGCATTCTTTTGCCACAGCAACATGTGCATCAACAACTCTCTGGTGTGCAACGGCGTACAAAACTGTGTTTTCCCCTGGGATGAAAACAACTGCCAAGGTACCCCAGTTCTGCCAAAACACTGCCAGAAACATTGCTTGTGCTGTTTGACAGATACTAGTGTCATGTCATGCCTGTACTTCTCTGGAGTACTAACATCGAGATGCCAGAGTTGTGTGAAAAATTTTACACTGAATCCACCGAACAACAAAATAGTAGGAATTCTTTGGAAAATTCCTCTCTGTGGGAAACTCAGAAGCTTATCATCTTGGCCTGTTTACATCTAAAAGCAATACAGATTTTCTGGGTCATTCTGTCAGAGTAAAGAAAAAGCGGACCCTCTGTCAGTTCTGGGGTTTTAACATTCAAATTATCTGGTATTCACTAAGTTTGAAAGCTTTCAATCTAACCTTATATGTACTAAACCACTCAGAGAAGATTCCAGTGTTACAATATTAATCAAATTAAGAAAACATATGACTGAAAAAGTATGTGAAAAATAAGCACGCAAAATATGTAAACCCCTAAAACTTCAATTTTCTTTTTACCATGACTTTAAGCAGAGAACTCCTGCTGAGGTCAGATTTACTGCAGATTTCTGCATTTTTATTCAACTAAGGTTCCAAATTGATACTGGCTAGGCAGTGTGGAGAATTAACCGTTCTCCGTGCTGAGTTCTTGATGTATGAGGTTACAGAAGAGTCAGTGAGTTGAATTCATGAATTCCATTTATTAATACCAAAATACAGCTGGTCCATTTC